>CM069868.1:8923403-9222000 GCA_036172795.1 Pelodytes ibericus | reverse complement strand
CCTCTTTCCATTGTAAAATGGAGGTTGTGAAAAGGCCAGCACTGTTTGTGAAAGCTTATCTTATAATATACTGATATAAAACTGCCGGCAGGAGCTTAATTAGGCTGCTTTGTTTTAAAGTCACAATGCACTAGATGTGGAGTGTATCAAGTAGCCTTTGTTTTGGGAGCTGCCCCCACTGTGTTGAATGATAGAACGAAGGGGAAGTTACAGCAGGTAACAATATTACACCGACCTCCGACAAGCTGGGATTATTCTCACAGAAAACTTTACCAGACGTCCCATTAGACAGATTTGCCAAAAATGTTTTTTTTTTCTTTCCAAATGGTTGGGTGAATGTGCTCTTTTGACTGCAGCCAGGGTAAATACAAGGAGTTACTTAGAACTGAGGCTTATATATGGGATTAGCTCCGAATACAACTCTTGCGCAGGTAGCGAATTTTCAGGTTGCTCTGACCATTTGTCCGTCGGCTCAGCCCATGTAGAAAGAATCGGGCGTCTGATTGGTGTTGGAGAACCTCCACAGGAAGCTTCATACACCACCCCCATTGTACGCCAACGCAATGGTTAAAGATATAGAAGCATCGTCTTTCTTGTCCACCACCTGACAGCGTCTGAACTCTGTAACCATACTTAATAAAAATAACAAATAATTTGAATAAACTGAAGATCATAATCCCAGCTCTGGGAACCAGCGGAAAGGGTGAAATGCAGGTTAAAAAAAAAAAAACACCCAGGTCAGAGGTGAAAAGATCTTCTATTAAAGATATGTACATGTTTGTCTTCACTGTACATTAAATCCAAAAAATACACTTTTTGCTAGCAGTTGAAAGTGAGTTTTTCCTTCTTCTACAGCCTCTGTCCAATAAACCCCAATATTACAAACATTCCGGGTGCTAATGCTATGTTTTGGGACATTGATGAGTTTTTATTGCTGGGGGGGGGGGGGGTCTGTAGCATATTTCATGGCCGAGCT
Source organism: Pelodytes ibericus (assembly GCA_036172795.1). Lineage (NCBI taxonomy): Eukaryota > Metazoa > Chordata > Amphibia > Anura > Pelodytidae > Pelodytes > Pelodytes ibericus. The sequence goes on along the minus strand of CM069868.1, from coordinate 9,221,024 downwards.
TTGCAATCCCCTCCCCCAACAAAAGCAGCTAAGAAGCTTTTCTTTAAGTGGGCAAACAACTCAATGGGGTCCTCATTGTCCTTGTGTTTTGGTGGGTGTTGGAGATGTTGACCTTTTTTTTTTACTATCTCCTCTCAAAGCCTGGATAGATTTATGACTCCTTCAGTTGTGACCTTATCCTTCTAACCTTCGGATACCTGGATTACCTGTATCGGCAGAGACAGAGCTAAAATCCTGACAGACTCAAACACCAGCGGGCGGGTGCCTGGACAGCACTGATTAATGATCCATTTTAAAATAATCTACTGCACTTATAGCCAGTCTGATTGTAGTCGAAGCCCCTTAACCTATATTTATTCTACAAACACGTGAAGTAATCTATCTGTGAGAAGTGAGAAAGGTAATTTCAATTTGCATTATTTGGGATTTACTTTGTAGCCAGTTGATTGAGCGAATCCCTATAAGCAAACACTATGGTTCGTCGTATATTTTAAGCTATTGAAATGAGAGGATTATCACATTAGACCAATCTGAATGCTGCCATTTTAAATAAAAGGTGGCTACAAGATGGGCGTATTTCGGAAATTTTCTTGTTTCTAATTTATTGTGGCACATGAATAAAACTAGCACAGCAACTTCGCTTAAAGGGGCCATTTTGTATTATTTTTTTGAGCAAATGAAAGACCAGAGAGATCCTGTGGCCCAACGTTCCCCGTAAGAGTCAGCTTGGGCATGTATGCCATGGTTTTAGCGTCAATGTTCTGCTGTATGCTTATGTTGAAAGTCATGGTAATTCCAAGGTGAGTCATACGTATATCGGAATTACCGCTGAAACGACTTGTGACGAAATGTTGGCTAGTCATCAGAAGGCGTTGGTATAATGACCCGCATCATTAAAGGCATGCATCAATATGCTGTTGTTACTGTTCCACCTCTTACTGCCCCACCTAAGTCTAACCCTAATGTCTACTCTTCGTCAAAGAAGCTCAACGCTCCAGTTCGTCCAAAAAACATTTTTTTGTTCCACCTCATGTTTAAACTCCCAGCGGAGTCTTTATCAAGCCAAAATCAACTCCACCTGGAGATGAAACGTAAGCGGATTCAAGAGACCGAGTCCCGCTAAACCTAACTCTAATGTCGCCCTATGAACGCAAGCCTTTACTTTGATGTTATCTCGTGTCTAGTTAACATTATGAGCACAACTCCTTTCACTTAGATACTTGTGTACGAAGAGGAAGTATAAAACATTGGCATAACAATGAAAGCTTATACTGTGATAAAACATAATGAACATGTCTTTTAATGGGTCAGCGCCTGTAACAAAAACAGCTCTCACAATCATTTCTCTGTGTTTAGCAGCACTATATTTAATGTTGTGTGTTTCACAAACACTGCCTTGTGTGTTGTTTCCTAACAGCTGTGAGATATATCGTCCTATAACATTTCATTAAGTGTGTTTTGTGTGTATTGTTGTCAATAAAGATTTTGTATAAATTGGTCGGACTGTAAAAGGATGTTTTGTTCAACAGTGTGGGCACCGCTATAGATATTCATTTGGTACAGTTTTAGCTCTGCAAAACGTATCCTTGTGCCTTTATCGCAATACAGCTCTCTTTTGAAGACTCAAAGATGCATCATCTTGCATCCAAAGTGCACATGCCTGCCCAGTCACTCTGTCTCCTATACACTTCTATCTCTAAACAAGCGTACATACTAGAAATATTGTCCTTAAAAGCATATATATACACACACCGATCAGCCATACCATTATTATTATATATATATACACTGATCAGACATAACATTATTATATACTTACACCGATCAGCCGTAACATTGAATGTTACTTTGACACGGACCACCTACCTAAGCATTGTTACAGACCATGTACACCCTTTCATGGGAGCGGTATTCCCTGATTTCATTGGCCTATTTCAGCAGGATAATGCTCCATGCCACAAAGCAAACATGGTTCAGGAATGGTTTGAGGAACACAACGACGAGTTCAAGGTGTTGACTTGGCCTCCAAATTCCCCAGATCTCAATCCAATCGAGCATCTGTGGGATGTGCCGGACAAACAAGTCCTAGCCATGGAGGCCCCACCTCCCGTATGTTGCAGGTTGCACAACAGGCCAGCGCCATCTTGAAATGACATGCTGCCATTCCACGGAACCATCACGGGTCAATTGAGCGGAAAATTCTGGTCTTTCTGGATGCCTCAATATCGAGGCATTACAGCAACACCGTTTGAGCGGTGGAAGTGATCAGTTATCTCCACTAATTTCAATGAAGGATGTTCCATGACCTCCTGGCAAGAAAGGCCATGATGGCATGGTACGTCCCCGTGTTCTTAGGGGGTTCATGAAATAATACAACTAAAGTACCTTATAGAGCCCTCTCTGCTCTGTATAGTAGGCTGACATGTTGTTTAGAATCTTGGGTCAGATCTTACTTCATCCAACCGAAGAATCCGAACACCATGACCTCCCCTTGATAGAGCTATACAGAGCAAAGATTCTAAACATGTCTGCCCCATGATAGAGCTATATACAGAGCAAAGATTCTAAACAACATGTCCGCCCCCTGATAGAGCTATACAGAGCAAAGATTCTAAACAACATGTCTGCCCCGTGATAGAACTATATAGAGAAAAGATTCTAAACAACATATCCACCCCCTGATAGAGCTATACAGAGCAAAGATTCTAAACATGTCTGCCCCCTGATAGAACTATATAGAGCAAAGATTCTAAACAACATGTCCGCCCCCTGATAGAGCTATACAGAGCAATTATTCTAAACAACATGTCCACCCCCTGATAGAGCTATACAGAGCAAAGATTCTAAACAACATGTCCGCCCCCTGATAGAGCTATACAGAGCAAAGATTCTAACCAACATGTCCGCCCCCTGATAGAGCTATACAGAGCAAAGATTCTAAACAACTTGTCCGCCCCCTGATAGAGCTATACAGAGCAAAGAGGACTCAATAAGATACTTTTATTTGTATTATTTCATTTCTCGTAAAAGCATTTACACGTGATGCAATATTTCAATCAAAGTTAATTTAGGTTTTTCCTCTGTCTGTCTCTTAAGTATATTAAAATGATAACATAATATATTTTTATGTCCTGCAATCCATTTTTTTAATCTGTGTGCAAAATGTTCCTGGAAGCGTGCTCTTAGCCAATACCTGTATTTTAAATCATTCTAAGGGAGCCTTACACTCAATAGTCTGTATGTATAAATTCCAGATAGGTAGGTAGGTTATTCCTTATCATTAGAACACGTGTGTCGTGCAGGTCGGGAATAAATAGTTCACATGTTTGAAGGATATTCAGTGCCAGAGAGGAATATAATACGCTGTCTTTATAAAAGCGAGCGTTTACTTTGGCTCTGTCTAAAAAAAACTCAAATATTTTAAACATTTGTTGAGTTCCAGCTTGCACATAATCGCACCTTTCTGAAATCCCATCTCAAGTTACCCCGCACTCTGTGTGAGATATACCGGCACAGACAGACAGACAGCATTGATGTACAGAGCTGCACACCGCTACCTGCAGAGCCTGGCACACCGCTACCTGCAGAGCCTGGCACACCGCTACCTGCAGAGCCTGGAACACCGCTACCTGCAGAGCCTGGCACACCGCTACAAGGCTGCACATGTTTACAGCACAAATTGTCCTATGACCCACGCATGTATCACGGCAGGCCGAGAGTCTGTTAAAGGGGCGGTGGCACGGAGCATGTTTTCTGTATATTGCACATGGTCCTAATAAAATGTACAGGAAAAAAGAAAAGAAACAGATCCTAAAAACGGCATAGAAAGTGTAATAGATGTATTGCTGTTGCTATAGCAATAGTCCCGCCTATCGCTCCAAGCCCCTCCCTATTGGAATGTTACTGAATTTAGAAGCCCCGGTGAAATTATTTTCAATGTAAAACTTCAGGAGAACTGGACCTCGTTTTAAAGTATAAATAAGGGCATTTCACATGTATTAAACACACGCACAATATACAGAAAATAAGCTAGAGGGAACTGCATAGGTGCCAAGACTCCTGCATTTGCCATTAACGTTTTTTGGTGCCCTGTCCCATCAAATTTGGGTCTAAGCCCGCATTAATACTGTCTATGTACAGCATGCTCAGCACTGTGTCTGTCCCAGCATTAATATCCTCTATGTACAGCGTGCTCAGCACTGTGTCTGTCCCAGCATTAATACTGTCTATGTACAGTATGCTCAGCGCTGTGTCTGTCCCGGCATTAATACTGTCTATGTACAGCATGCTCAGCACTGTGTCTGTCCCAGCATTAATATCCTCTATGTACAGCATGCTCAGCACTGTACACAGGCAGCATTGTGTCTGTCCCGGCATTAATACTGTCTATGTACAGTATGCTCAGCACTGTACACAGGCAGCATTGTGTCTGTCCTGGCATTAATACAGTCTATGTACTGTATGCTCAGCACTGTGCACAGGCAGCATTGTGTCTGTCCCGGCATTAATACTGTCTATGTACAGTATGCTCAGCACTGTACAAAGGCAGCATTGTGTCTGTCCTGGCATTAATACTGTCTATGTACAGTATGCTCAGCACTGCGCAAAGGCAGCATTGTGTCTGTCCCAGCATTAATACTGTCTATGTACAGTATGCTCAGCACTGTGTCTGTCCCGGCATTAATACTGTCTATGTACAGTATTTTCAGCACTGTACACAGGCAGCATTGTGTCTGTCCTGGCATTAATACTGTCTATGTACAGTATGCTCAGCACTGCGCACAGGCAGCATTGTGTCTGTCCCAGCATTAATACTGTCTAAGTACAGTATGCTCAGCACTGTGTACAGGCAGCATTGTGTCTGTCCCGGCATTAATACTGTCTATGTACAGTATGCTCAGCACTGTACACAGGCAGCATTGTGTCTGTCCTGGCATTAATACTGTCTATGTACAGTATGCTCAGCACTGCGCACAGGCAGCATTGTGTCTGTCCCAGCATTAATACTGTCTATGTACAGTATGCTCAGCACTGCACGAAGGCAGCATTGTGTCTGTCCTGGCATTAATACTGTCTATGTACAGTATGCTCAACACTGCGCGCAGGCAGCATTGTGTCTGTCCTGGCATTAATACTGTCTATGTACAGTATGCTCAGCACTGCGCACAGGCAGCATTGTGTCTGTCCCGGCATTAATACGGTCTATGTACAGTATGCTCGGCACTGCGCACAGGCAGCATTGTGTCCGTCCCAGCATTAATACGGTCTATGTACAGTATGCTCGGCACTGCGCACAGGCAGCATTGTGTCCGTCCCAGCATTAATACTGTCTATGTACAGTATGCTCGGCACTGCGCACAGGCAGCATTGTGTCTGTCCCGGCATTAATACTGTCTATGTACAGTATGCTCAGCACTGCACACAGGCAGCATTGTGTCTGTCCCAGCATTAATACTGTCTATGTACAGTATGCTCAGCACTGTGCACAGACAGCATTGTGTCTGTCCCGGCATTAATACTGTCTATGTACAGTATGCTCAGCACTGTGCACAGGCAGCATTGTGTCTGTCCCGGCATTAATACTGTCTATGTACAGTATGCTCAGCACTGTGCGCAGGCAGCATTGTGTCTGTCCCGGTATTAATACTGTCTATGTACAGTATGCTCCGCACTGTGCACAGGCAGCATTTTGTCTGTCCCGGCATTAATACGGTCTATGTACAGTATGCTCAGTACTGTGCACAGGCAGCATTGTGTCTGTCCCGGCATTAATACTGTCTATGTACAGTAAGCTTAGCACTGTGTGCAGGCAGCATTGTGTCTGTCCCGGCATTAATACGGTCTATGTACAGTATGCTTCGCACTGTGCACAGGCAGCATTGTGTCTGTCCCGGCATTAATACGGTCTATGTATAGTATGCTCGGCACTGCGCACAGGCAGCATTGTGTCCGTCCCAGCATTAATACTGTATGTACAGTATGCTCAGCACTGCGCACAGGCAGCATTGTGTCTGTCACAGCATTAATACTGTCTATGTACAGTATGCTCAGCACTGTGCACAGGCAGCATTTTGTCTGTCCCAGCATCAATACTGTCTATGTACAGTATGCTCAGCACTGCGCACAGGCAGCATTGTGTCTGTCCCGGCATTAATACTGTCTATGTACAGTATGCTCAGCACTGCGCACAGGCAGCATTGTGTCTGTCCCGGCATTAATACGGTCTATGTACAGTATGCTCAGCACTGTGCACAGGCAGCATTGTGTCTGTCCCGGCATTAATACTGTCTATGTACAGTACACTCACCACTGTGCACAGGCAGCATTGTGTCTGTCCCGGCATTAATACTGTCTATGTACAGTATGCTCCGCACTGCGCACAGGCAGCATTGTGTCTGTCCCGGCATTAATACTGTCTATGTACAGTATGCTCAGCACTGCACGCAGGCAGCATTGTGTCTGTCCTGGCATTAATACGGTCTATGCACGGTATGCTCAGCACTGCGCACAGGCAGCATTGTGTCTGTCCCGGCATTAATACTGTCTATGTACAGTATGCTCCGCACTGCGCACAGGCAGCATTGTGTCTGTCCCGGCATTAATAATGTCTATGTACAGTATGCTCCGCACTGCGCACAGGCAGCATTGTGTCTGTCCCGGCATTAATACTGTCTATGTACAGTATGCTCAGCACTGCGCACAGGCAGCATTGTGTCTGTCCCGGCATTAATACTGTCTATGTACAGTATGCTCAGCACTGTGCACAGGCAGCATTGTGTCTGTCCCGGCATTAATACTGTCTATGTACAGTATGCTCCGCACTGCGCACAGGCAGCATTGTGTCTGTCCCAGCATTAATACTGTCTATGTACAGTATGCTCAGCACTGTGCACAGACAGCATTGTGTCTGTCCCAGCATTAATACTGTCTATGTACAGTATGCTCAGCACTGCGCGCAGGCAGCATTGTGTCTGTCCCAGCATTAATACTGTCTATGTACAGTATGCTCAGCAATGTGTGCAGGCAGCATTGTGTCTGTCCCGGCATTAATACTGTCTATGTACAGTATGCTTAGCACTGCGCGCAGGCAGCATTGTGTCTGTCCTGGTATTAATACATCGTCCAAACACCAGGTGGGGAGGCTGAAGTCCAACCTCTTGGGATTATGGAGCGTTATATACCGCCATGCAGCGTTCCATGACTCCGCCCCTTTAGCTGGCGGTTTGGATGGACATTTTTTCCATTCTGATAATACAGGAGATTGTCGGATTTCAGGATTGCATTTGCTCAGGTGTCGCTCAGCTCGGCCTGTACCCGCTGTGTGTTTTGTGAGTCAGGGAGGGGACTCAATGCTCTCCCGGCCAGTGACATACATGATCTGACCTTGGCCCCTGGAACACAGTGTAGTGACAACATGTACCTAGTGCCTGAGGTCAGACACGGACCCCAATCCAGCAAGCCACAGCTTCCTACATTGGGCTCTGGCCCGTGGGTTAATCATATATTAACCTTACAAATAAAGCAAACGTTACCAGCTGAATTAACTGTTTCCAACTGCAAAAATATTTTAGCAGAGGTTGGGAGCATCCATTGGATATGGGGGGTCCTTACAGATGGGCTTATTTTAAGGGATATTAAATTAAATGGAAAATTAAAGCTAAAAGATTTTTAGCTCAGATTTTTACTTCTGTGACTGTTATTCATGTCGGAGATGGAACTACGATCCCTGCCTTGCAAGGGTCTCTATCTCTCCCCAATTTCGTGCCACTGGCACACTGGCCTGCCGGCGGTGTGCAGGCTTGCCACCCAGATGATTTGTTACCATTTTTTTTTTTTACTTGAAGCCAGTGTTACGTCTATGGAGAAGATAGCCTGACATAGTTGGCAACAGTCCTGAATCTTCCGGGACAGTCCTGTTTATTTGGGTACAGGATCTGTCCAAGCAAAGTGCTGAGTATACGTGCGCGCCATAGTCATGTAAATACTTATTTATTAATATATTAATTACTTGCAAAAGAAGTGCATATTAAACAATACAAATAAAAATATAATTAAAACATATCCAAAAGTACAAAGCCAATCATTTGTTACAGTTACACCCACCTTATATTGTGGGCAAATAATATACAGTTTCCAATTTAATTGAACACTTTAAACTGTGCAACATGGACCACCGTTCCTGCAAAATACAGAGATGTATAGTACAAAAAATAAAACCCACGCATTTGGACATTTGCACAAATGCAGTTTATGTAACTGCAGCAAATTGTATTTTATTTGTATTTTTGAAATGCATTTTTTTTTTTTTTGCAAGTAATTAATGTATTAATAAAGTAACTATTATATTAATAAAGCACGCATAATGCTGACTGCGAGTCAGTCAGCTCCAGACCCCCGGTATCTGTACAGAGCAGCCTGGAAGTCAATCGACGCCGTGTAACCTCACGTTAGATTGCCCCCTTTAAGCCCCGCCCATTTTCTGGCCCAACACTCCAACATACAAAGATGACAAGGCGTTGACCAATAGTAATTCTTTGTAAAAAAAAAAAAAGTTATATATTTATTAGACATGTGCATTCGTTTATTAACCATTCGTCCATTCGTCCGAAAAAAGAATAACGAAAATGCTAAACTAACGAAAGACAAATGAACGAATGGTTAATAAATTAAAATCATTCGTCCATTCGTGCTATTGGCATTCTATAAACTGAAATAGAGTCGTTTTATAGAATACCAGTAGCATTACATATACATTCCATAAACCGACATAATGAACGACTTTCGGTTTATGGAATGCATGTAATACTAATGGCTTTCTATAAACCGAACTAGAGTCCCCATTCATAAGAATTTCTTATGAATGTGGCTCTAGTTCGGTTTATAGAAAGCCAATAGTATTACACGTATTCTATAAAACGAAACGAATAAAACGAAACGAAAATAATGAATGACTTTCGTCTGAAACGAATTCAGTAATGAACGTAGTTCATTTTAGACTAAATAAATAACATTTTTCGTCCGAATGGACGAAAACGATACGAAAATTTTAGCTTTGCACATGTCTAAAATTTATGGTTTATTTTTTGGAATTTTCTACATAAAGAACAATTCCAAAAATTAAAATAAAATTCTCTCTCCCTCTCTATTTTTTATTTTTTTTATTTGTGGTGATGAAGTCACATTGGTTTTTAGGTAAATTCGATTGCACCAAAAGACTAATACCAGTGTGTAGTACTCTGTAACTAACTCTGTAACTAACATAAAGGATGCTAATAGTCTACTCTGTAATACATTGCTTTTACTTGTAAAGGCTACAGCTTTCAAACTGCAATGCTTTGTAGGTAGGATCTCATCTTGTACCTCCTGCTGATTTTGCTGTCCTACAAGTTTGGTCCCTTGAATTAAAAAAAAAAAAAAGGAGTTTGGTAGGATACATTTAATAGTACTGATTACCAAAGAAGCATCTTGTCCCATCCACCCCCCTAGTTGCAGCCTCACACAGTGAGCAACCTGGGTGTCCTATTCTTCGTGAGTCCATTGCTCTCTATTCCAACACTAGATCTTATACAGCTAATCCCACTCCTGCCCCCCCAAGCATATTGTTCCATCTGCTTCTCCAAGGATAAAAAAGGCCCGCCGCTAATATATGTGAGAGTGAATTTATCAAGTTGGAAAAAGATCCCAAGAGATTGCCAGATAAACACGTTTTACAAATGGATTCCTGCAGTTAGTATCAGTCCACAACGCTAACGTTATATAAATTACCACTTCTAAAGGAGATACCTTTGTGATCTCCGGGGTCTCATTTATATCAACTACAATAAGCCATAATCTTAATTGTGTTTTTTTTTTTATTATTAATTTACTGGGGGGAAAGCATGTTTCTTGTAAAATTGATGCCAAATCGATGAGTTTTATAATTAAAAACTTTGATTAAAAAAATTTAAAAAAGATGTCTAGTCAGGGGATTGCTGCTGTAAAGTCATTTTTGGACCTGTTAGCTTTTGATTTTCTAAAATGTCATTATTATTATTTTTTTTTAATTTTTAGAGATATACTCTATTTAGATCCATGTTTTCCTCCCTCCCTGATGTGTTTTTCATAAAATCAGAATTTTTTCAAAACATTTCTAGCCATGTACAATTAATACAATACAACGAAAATCGGAATGTTTTTTAAGAGTAAAGACTAAAAATTCTGGATGAGAAAACCGTAGCTCCAAAAATAATAAAGAAAAAAAAAAAATCTCAACCCAAATTAATTATTGAGGAAAATTTGAAAATCGTGATTTAAATAAAACAGACTAAAATTAAATGTAAAAAAATAAATTAATAATGAACAATTTATAACTGGGTATCTGTCTACTGTTTATGTGCTATATGTGATCTGGGTTTTTATTTTCTAAAGTATTAGAAGTGATAATATTATTAAGCGATTGAGTTACTAGAATACATTTTTTTTAATGAAGTTTACATATCTCACTTTCTTTTCTAACGGTCGTTAATTAAAAAATGCTTCTATACCAAACAAATGCTTCTTTACCAAACAAATGCTGCTTTTGTTTGCTTAATACATCCAAAGAAAGGTTTTAACCCTAAATAATCACAAACAATTACCCCTGAAAAAAAACTGGGACTGAGAAAGCTTCAAGTGGCCTACCGTTTTATGAGGTGCATTAACTTTCAATAATTATGTTAAAAAAAATCTATGTATTTATTAAAATTTGATTATATTATAAAAAAAATATAACTTTACATGTATCAGGTTTGCAGCTTCTATCGATGCTCCCACTTTGCTTCCATTTGGCTGGAGAGAAAAAAAGCAACATTTAAAAGTGTTTCAAAAATAAATGTTGTGTTTTTCGAAGGTAAAGTCATCACCATGGTGAGGACCCTATGCTTAAAACCATTTACCCGAGGACCCCAAACATCCCACCTGCCCACAAGGCAAGATTGGCAAAATCAATTTAAAAAAAGCAATAAAATAGGGAGGGGAGGAATAATATCTGCTCCTTTCTTGATTGTATGATAAAGGCAGGAGGTCAGACTTCATGTTGACTACTGAAGACCTCTATTGCCTTCTTTGCTGTGTACCAGTGAAGATCTCCTCATACGACAGAATTACTGATTCACTTTCTTAAGATTAATAGTTGGCCCGGTTATTCTCCAGACTCCTCTAATAAAAAGGGCTCGGGGCAATGAGAAATGGTGATGAGAGACACTTCCCGTAGAGCACTGCAAACTACCCCAGGACTTCAGATGAAAAGAGAGTAGCCTCGACCCAGTAGTAACTTCGAGCTGAGTGAAATGCGTCGGGTTTTTCCAATGACTCTTCCTACTCGTCGTTGTCATAGCGTGATGATCCATTGGATGCGATTTGTCTGCTGGTACAACACACAAGGGCCACTTTATGTGCCTGTATTATTTACTGATGTATTGAGTTGTCTGGTTCTGGTTTTGTATACTCATTATTCAGAATTATTTAAAAGAACACTGTACATTCATTACCGTCGTTTGAGCCTTCAAATCTCATTCAGTCTGAAACTAAGAAGATTCATATCTGAGCTCACTTGAGTTTGGGTAGAGTTTCTTTTGTATTGGTGATTTTTCTGCCAGTGGCAAGCCCATTTCTTGGTTACCAGGAGCAGAGAAGACAGGAGATCTGTGCTTTTAGTGGCACAGATCTCCCTTTATTGTTTGTGACAAAGCAAGGCACAAATCTCTGTTTCTTTTTAATTGTAATCGCTAGTAATTAATAGCATAGATCAGATCCACGCGCGTATCCACAAGGAATCATTGCACCCTGGTGATTTGATTGAGCGGTAACTTGCCCGAGGAAATCCCTGCATTGTGTCCAAATACATTCTCAGGCTTCAAAGTGGAGAAGGGACCTGATTAGCCATTTTTAGACTGATGGGGCAGGGAGGTGAATACAGAACAAAAAAACATTCTGCACTTTAATTAAAGTCATGTTCCTGCAGTTCGGCTGAAAAGGGCTATGGGAGGGGAGTTGCTATGACGATACCAAATCTTTCATGCCTTTTCATGCTAATCTACTCCCCCCCTGTCTGCCGTGTCAATTTGCGCACCTCTCAGTTTCCTTGTCTGACTTCACTCCTCGCCGTTTCATTGTTTGATCTCATTCTTTCACGCTCTTTATAGGGACCTTTATATACATTTCCAGTGAAAATGCACCCATTGTCCTCTGATGCAATTATACCACACGTGTTAATAGAGCTCGACTCCAGGAGCACTATGGTTAGGGTAACCACAGATTGCCCAGGACTGTCCTGCAATGGGTCGCGGCCAGCCCTTCTTCCGGGACAATGCGAAGTTCCGGAATGAGAGCTCTAAATGAAGGAGGTCTCAGCCAATCAGGAGGGGCTTCTAAACTCTCCTGACTGGCTGAGAGTTCAGAAGCCTCTTCTGATTGGCAGAAGAGCTCAGTGTAAGGTGCAACAGCCTGCCTGCAGCCAGCACCAGGTAAGAAACCCATACTGTGTGTGTGACTGTGTGTGTATGTGACTGTATGTGTGCATTTGTTAAGCACAAACACTTGGAGTTTCTCTTGCCCCAGCCACTTTAAAAGCTAAATCAAGGAAACATGGGGAAAACCCAAATAATTAACCCAATTTTATTTTTTTACAACTGCACCTTCAAAATGCAGATTAAAACATAACTTTTACGAATAGGTATTAACAATAAATGCTTTTATTGTATATACAAATTTGTATATCCCAAATCACAGCTAAGGGCTAATACAGCAGAGCCCAGGAGTAAAAGACCACAAACCCACCAAACTGTGAAAATTTGTATAGTGAAACTACACCTCATTGGAACATCAATCTCTGAGAAATAAATTGACTATCTATACTCGGAAAAGTTCTTCAAACTTTACAAGATCGTCATGACCAAATAAGTATACATTTTATATTGATTAGTAGCTGTCCATTTAAACTGCTCCAATTACTATTTGGTCCAAAGCTCTATCTAAATAATAAACACAAACCAAATACAAACCCAAATATTCTTAATTTAGTAGACTTCCCTCTCCCTGGTTACATTTTCCATTTTAGCATTGCCAAACCAAGATGGGGAAGAGGAGAAACTTTCTAATCAGACTGAGCAAGAAGAAACAACCCCGAAAAAATGTTCAGATCAAAGAAACAAGTAAAAGTAGAATGTCCATAAAATGTTAAAGATGGCTGGGCTTACCCCTCTCTGTATTGCCGGGAACCGTATCCACTGCTGCTTCCAATAAATAATGGAATGCCCAGAACAAAGCCAATTTTACAAAGCTTTATTTAACTTACTTACGCGTTTCGCATATCATATGCCTATGTGTAAACGTTTATACTCAAAACGTGCAAGGCTTGTGTTTATTTTTTACTCCACCTCTGGATTATCAATAAAGCATTTTACTTTTATTATGGACATTTCTGGATACATTCTGTATAACAGGGGAGGGGGGCTCGTTTTTTCCCCCCCTGATTATTTTGAGTTTAAATACTGGTGAGGTTTCAGAGACTTATCCAGTCCCGGTGATTCCTAGCTTAAATACTGGAATATATAACTATCATATCTTTTAACCCGTGATGAAGCTGGAGGCGAAACGTGCAACGGTCGTTTCTCCTTGCTCAGACTGGTTCTCCTTAGATCAACAAACCAGAGCTGTTCACTAAAAGTTACTTATTTCTCAAGTTCTAGTTGCGCGGAGCGAGTCCTAGCCACGGATCTACGCATAACATGTCCAGTGGAAAATCCGACCGTGGGACCCAGAAAATTACACAGTGATGTGTAAGAAGAACAAGGGCCAACCAACCAGTCTTAATAACGCCAGTCAGAATAGATCATGGGGATTTTGCAGTAACTGGGATCTTTTTATCTAGCTATGTTGTTTTTTGTTGTTGTTATCGTTATATTTTGTTTAAAAGCAAAAGCCATATGAACACATCACACCTTACATTGCAAGAGACTCTGTGCTGATTTGTAAATCCCAAGGGTTAGACCTTAGACGTTGTTCCAAACAGAGGACTTGTCTCTTAAAAGGACCGTCTACAAATGTACCTTCCCCACCACCACCCCCCATCAGTTTCGGATAAACCTGCCCAGTTTGGGATTAGGACCACTGACATTGGTTTTTGCCCCACACACTTTAAGTAAAGGTCCCTGGTGGGTGATATTTTCCAAAGATCGAGGTCTTCTTATCTGCCTCTAGAAGACCATCACAAGCCCACCAATTTTCAATGGCATGACACCACACTAACCATGAAAACAACTGGCCAGAGGGACATAGGTTTAATATGCTTCTGTTTATTGGGAACAAGTTTATTTATACATATTAATATATGCTTGTAATGAACTTGGATATATTATTTGATTATTAATATAATTCTAACATTTTACATTGCACTTGCTACAAAACTCAACCTTTTATATACTCTGACTCTGTACTCTGTATATACTCCTGTTGTAGAATTCTCTGCCAGTAGGCTTACAATCTAGAAAGGACGAGGGCTGGGAAAACACGCGCTGCAGAGAAGAGGGCGACATGGTGTCCCTTCTTCTTTTGTATTTTTTTTCATTGAAACGCTCAGACGCTTATAATAATATTAATAATAATAATAAACACAACACTTCAGGGGGATATGGGTATAACAAGTAAAGCACACAAACAATATACAAATTGTGGGATTTTTTTTTTTGATTTTTTTTCCAGATCAAGTCATAAATAATATATTAAATTCTGGAGAGTCGGTCGGCTGCTAGATGATCTGATGGCGTCAAAAATAAATATATCTAAAGTTCTTAAATAAATAGTGGGGGTGGGGGGGGGGGGGCAGCATTGTTTGCATGTCATGTTTAGCTGATATCCGTTTAAGTGGTGTATATGCATCCTGACACCATTAGGAAAATGTCAAAGCTTAAACAGAACAATTTTACACTGGGTTTATGCAGGGTCAAACGGGGGGGAGGTTGCTTAGCAACCGAGTAAAATACTGTTTGTCTTTAAGCTATTGGGTATGATTATTCATTAAAGCTAATATTAGCTTTTATAATAAAAATAAATACAATAATGACAAGGGGTTTGGGTGCAGAAGATATTGCAACTTATATATGTGCATATATATGATTAATTTTGGTGTGGATGTAACACACACACATTTATATTATATATATATATATATATATATATATATATATATATACATTTTTATTTATATTTGGGAATTAAAAACAGTATTATTGGCATTATAAGTCAAGACTTTTTATTTTGGATAAATTCTTACACAAAATTAAATTATGTATATATATATATAAATTGTAAATAGAATTATATCTGTATAATGTAGGTGATTTTTGCACATACTATATATTTATACAATAAATATGTAACTATCTAAACATATCGAGAAATGTTTCTTTTTGCACAATCAATATGAATAAAATACGTGTGCAAGTGGGTGAACGTATCTGTATAATTATTTGATTTTCTTCCGCACATATATATTTACACAATAAATATTTATATAATAAGTGTGTAACAATAGAATTGTGTCTGTATAATGTTGGTGATTCTTGCACATACTATATTTTTACACAATCAATGTTTATATACTAGCAATGTGCTGTGTGAATGTAGCTGTATCATTTGAATATTCTTTGTATACATTCTTTGGCACAAATATTTCTGTGATGCGTGTATAACTAGAGGAATATGTCTGAATAATTGCATTTATATATATATATTTATGCCATAAATGTTTCTATAATACATGTGTAAAAACGTATCTGTACAATTATAATAGGCAGATATCCTGTAATAAAAAATAATAAGAATTTTACAAAATTCTAGCATCTGGGGGAAAAAAATATATATATTTTTTTCTCTCTAATGTATAAATTGCAGTTGGTTCTGAATTGTATGTGAAGCAGCGAAAGGGGTGAAAACAGCAGCTATTTAATTTCTCCTCCTCCCCTCTGTAGGATTATAAGGAAGTCCGGTATCGTGCAATTGGAAAAAGCAAAAGGGTGAGCCTGCATTTATATCCATTCTGATCGAGGCATCCCATCCCTCCCAGTCTCCCCTGGGTGCCTCCGTCTTTCCCTCAAATCCAGGAGATATTAAACCCTAGCTGTTCAGTCATTTTGCAGGAGGTGGAGAGTAAGTCTAAGGCACTATCTTCCATATCCTCCTCTCAGACGAGGCAATAAAACAAGGATCAAACAAACTGGAGCAATTGAGAGGCTAAAAGAAAAGAACCTTTTGAATGAAGTAACCTCGATATTCTCATCCTTGTCCATGTTCTATAACGTTAAAGGGACACATTATATTATTGGACCATTCAACATGTGACACTATCGGTTACATAGGAGATTTAATAGACTTTGGGTGTACTTATGAATTTCAGTGTTTTTTTATTCAGAATATTAAGTGTTCGCTGTGACAATTTGGTTTCTTAACATCATGCACACCCCTCTCCCAAACCTCATGGGTCACACCGCTTATATTGCAGGTTGAACCCTTTCTACTTTACCAGATTGCCCCCACATACCTTACAACAGGACTAAATTGCCCCCCCCCCCCCCTATCCTTTTGCACAGCACTAGATCTAGTGGGGCAGCGTGGACGTCTGCTGTCTCCCCCTTCAGTCTTCTGCCACAGCAACCCCTCCAGTCTGCTTGCCTAAGCCTAGTCAGCATAGACAGATTACAATGCAGGGTATACCTGTATCCTGTTTGTGCATCCTGTTCTCAAAGATCCCACTTGCAATCTGTCATTTAAATCAACTAAAGATCCACCAGTGGGAAAGACCACATCTCATATCCATAGCCCTTATTGGATACGGTGTTTCTGATCCCAGCCAATGCTCAATCTTTCCCATCGGCCCTGGGTACCACTTTCTGTTGCCGTCTTCAGTTGGTCATACATCTCCGAGGTTCTTCCTAAAACTCCAACTACATCTTGTAAACCATCAACCATTGTCCTTTACTCCCCAGTGACACATTTTAATCCGAGTGGTCTCCTCTTTATAGCTATAGTTATAGCACATAAGCCAGGGGGGGAGTCAGGATTACAGAGGGCACAATCTGGGAGCATGAGTAAAGGGTTAACAACAACAACATATAGAATGTAAAGTCAATGAGGAGTGCAAACCTACCCACTGTACACACCTCCCTAAAAACAGAACCCCCTTTTCAATGCCAGGGGCCCATAACCTACACGGAGGAGGCGGGCCATCACTTCTCTCCAAGAACCCCAGAGATGGAGGGTTCCATCGCCATCATCTTAGATTATAAGGCGATAATAATTAAGGTAGATTAGGTCCACCATTTTTTCGTTGTTGGAGCTGCCACCGCACCTCTGGCTGGCGCAGTATGCCTTAGGACTTCACAACGTGGCCAAGACCTGGCAAAAATCTAGTCACATATATCATTCCCTGCGACCTAGAGTGTTTAATGGGAGGGTAACTCATCTCTTGGTGGAAGCAAACAACATGGAAAATATTGTACTCATCAGTCACATCACATTTACACATGTTTATTGGTATTGTAGTATTAGTATTGTAAATCACACTGGCTCTGTGTCTATCACTTTCTCCCCATTGATTCCTCACCTTGCTCTTTTTATGGACCAACAAAAATGTTTTTTTCTTTTCTTTTTTGGAATAATGAATTCAACCCTTTCGGAGTGTTCTAACGGGAGATGCTTGTGGAGTGGCCTTACCCCTTCAGATGCCAAATGAAAGAGAAGCCTCTTGCAGCTCCCGGCTTTTTGATGTAAAGGGGATTATTGGAGCTCTACACATTCTTATCCCCGGAGCTCGGGGCCGGATTGGTTTTGATGGAGAATCTAAGGAGTCATAAGTTGGCTAAGAACTCCATGAGAAGATTCTGAACAACCATCTGATACAGATTGCAACAAAGGCAGTCGTAAGCATTTAGCATTCGATAGCGAACAATAATAAGAATGCGCAACATGAAAGTCGTCTGGTGCATCAAGAGAATCGCCACTTTTCTGGGGATTTGAATCACATGTAATTTTTTTTTTTTAAAGGCAATGTAACCTATACTTACATTACAAGGACAACAAATCCTCACTTTACTGTGGGCTGCCATCTTGGCTTGCTGTTGATCACTATTCCTCCCTGTTGATTGATTTTACCCCCTTTGGGTTGAAGTGGCGCAACTTTATAAGTAAATTAAGCAACTGCTTAGGGCCCCCCACCATTCCAAACTGAGAGGGGAGTTATGGAGTGGGAGATAATTGTTTACTTGGGGTCCTCCATCTGCATTGTCGCTTAGGGCCCCAGCTTTTGATGCATAACCCTAGCCTTTGATGCCTGTTGATTCATGTGTGGCAGCTCTAGAAGGCGGAGTAAACCCAAGACCGTCGGTGTGTAACTATACAACATTTGCAAGGATGGTTAAGAAAGCACAAGGCGGAGCTTTGCAGAGGTAAAATTGTCCCTAACTAAAACTCTAACATTTCCCAAAACAAACACACTGTTTAAAAAAATACTAAAAACACAAATACATTTTTTTTTAAGGTATTTTAATTGGGCTTAAAGAGCTATAACGATTGACCCATTTTCCTTAGGGCACCAGGTGATATTACCTGAAGTAACACTACAGACATCCATGCAATGGCGAAAATCTTAGCAAAGCAAATATCAAGAAACAATACATTGTCTGGTAGAAACTAGACAAAATAGCACCAAACGCTATAAAACCCAGGCGAATAAAAATAATTACAGCCCACCAAAAATTGGAATCAGGCCAATGTTAAGTCTATGGAGACAGTACCAAGGCCGGTATTTTTTTGAAGAAAAGATGGCAACCCTAGCCATGTTCAGAAACGATTTCCTGTCTACGTCGCCTGAATGCTGACGTTAAGGTCGGTTTTATTCTCCTTATCTGTGTTTCGTCCTTCCCTTTTGCAAATGATAGGCATAGTGAGCCAATGGCTGCAATAAAATTGATTCCCCTGTCACTGGCATAGAGCAACGAATATCGACAAACACTGGATTCTCTCGCTGAAAAAAAGACATTAGTGAAGACGTATGTCATCCATATCCTGCTATGACGAAGTGACCAAAGGGCTGGAAGGGATTATGTAATCCTCTCTGACTATTGCAGGGAGAACCTGGGTAACCGATTAGGTTAAACAGCCCCTGTTTCCATTCTTGGGGGGGGGGGGGGGGGGCCTCTTAGTCCCAAAACACAGGGTGGTTTAGAAGATACTACCCAAGGAAATACACCCATTACTGGTCTGTCTTCACCCCTCTGCTAGAAGAGGAGGACTAATCATCAAGACAAAAAGGGGGTGAAGTGTAGACAATTGGTTTTTCCTGACTGTAATGAATGTATCATTGAATGCTTAGACAGACTGGGAGATGAAGGGTTGTGTGTGATGCCCAGTCTGGATGTGCAGGATCTCAGCATCACATGCATGGGCATTAGATGTTTCTCTTTGTGAAGGGGTTTGGGGACACACTGTGCATATTCTGCTGGCTGGCTGTTCTGCACAAACATTACAGAGAAAGTACACTATCCTGCTGAGATGTAAAACAGATCATGTAGATCCACATTAAGGCCATGGTCTATAACCCCTATCAGGCCCAACCAGCTGTACTTGGGGGAGCTATAGCATACCTCCCAACATTTCACCCGGGGTGAATTGGGACGCCAAGGGCTTGGGAGGTCGAGTGTCAGCGCTGACCAGCTTGCGCGGTAGCACTGTCACTAAAGCAGTCAGCGCTACGGCACACAATGTGTAGTAGGCCTTCTCCGGTGTCCCAGGCAATCAGGACTGCAGGATAGTGGGTCTTGAAGCTTGCAGCCCTGGTCAGCTATACTGCTGCCCCAAAAATCTGGACAGAGGTAGAGCTCAGCAGGACAGACTCCCCAAATTGGAACTGTCCTTGGCAAAGCTGCACAGTTGGGGGGTCTGCTATAGAGCATGGTATACCAGCTTTTAGCAAGATACAGCTCACATGATGTAGCAAGCTAGCAATATGCCTGTCTGATCATCATGGGAACTGCATCATCCACGGGCCCAGGCAACGCTCAGACCATCCCTGTATGTCTCTATATTATTTAAACATACACCTATCAGCCGTAACATCATGACCACCTGCCTAATATAGTGTAGATCCCCTTTTGACGCCAAATCTGCCCTGACCCGTCGAGGCATGGACTCCACTAGACCTCTGAAGGTGTGCTGGGATATCTGGCACCAAGACATTAGCAGCAGATCCTTTAAGTCCTGTAAGTTGCGAGGTGGGCGCTCCATGGATCGGACTTGTTTGTCCAGCACATCCCACAGATGCTCGATTGGAGTGAGATCTGGGGAATTTGGAGTCAACACCTTGAACTAGTTGTTGTGTTCCTCAAACCATTCCTGAACCACGTTTGCTTTGTGGCAGGGAGCATTATCCTGCTGAAAGAGGCCAATGCCATCAGGGAATATCGTTTCCATGAAAGGGTGTACATGGTCTGTAACAATGCTTAGGTAGGTGGTACATGTCACAGTAACATCCACATGAATGGCAGGAGCCAAGGTTTCCCAGCAAAACATTACCCAAAGCATCACACTGCCTCTCCCGGCTTGCCTCCTGTCAGTGGTCATAATGGCTGATTCGTGTATATATACAATAATGTTATGGCTGATCCTTGCATATATACAATAATGTTATGGCTGATCCTTGCATATATACAATAATGTTATGGCTGATCCGTGTATACATACAATAATGTTATGGCTGATCCGTGTATGTTGGTTTAGTTGGTTGCATACCATCCCAGTACTTTCACTCTGGTGATAAGGCCGGTAAGAAATTTGGTTTGAGGCCAATGTTAAGTCTATTTTTGGCCGGTATTTCTTTGAATAGAAAGTGGCAAACCTTCTGGCAACTTTCAACGGGAAATTTATAATTTGCATATCAAGCCGCAAGGTGATGTCATGAACAGGCGACACCACACACACATTTGAGATCTGTATATAAACCCCTCTCTGAATTAGACCTGTATAAGAGTGCCATACAGTACTTCCGTAGTGCCCTACACAGCCTAGAGCTTCCCTAATAGCCTCTGAGACACTCCCCAACAGCACACAACGGCCTTATTCCTTTTCTGTTCATAGGTGGATGTTTTAGGGAACTAAGTTGGTGACAAGAGAGGGATGGGGCGTTAATCCGAGCAAAGTACAGACGGCTGAACTTTTCCTGACATCCTGAGCTAACAGAGACACACATCAACATTCGCGAGAGGCCCAGAAAGAGACAGACAGCACTATCTACAGCCA
The DNA here is from genome assembly GCA_036172795.1 of Pelodytes ibericus. Classification (NCBI taxonomy): domain Eukaryota; kingdom Metazoa; phylum Chordata; class Amphibia; order Anura; family Pelodytidae; genus Pelodytes; species Pelodytes ibericus. The sequence continues at coordinate 9,199,718 of CM069868.1, read as the reverse complement.
ACTCTCAGACATGGGAAACTTTAGCTAATCCCACTGTTATACATCCCTGCAAACGTCTTCAGCGCAGACGGACGCACGGGGAGGATAAAAACGCATGAGAGAATGAAACAGACAAATAAACAGCACGCCCCAAATCCCATTAAAATATATATATATATATACAAAGCGGCAGCCAATCAAGAGATCCTTTATCTAAATAAATAAAACTATAACAAACAGTGTCGTGTGTACACAGACATATGTAATAACAGAGCAGTGTGCTTAAAGGGACAGTATCACCTAAACATGGCTTTTACTGTGACTGTAGAGAATAAAAAATGATTGAGAATGATCTATACATTGTGTTAGCAAAACTGCAAGCAAATTCCCAAATTAGGAGAAAAATGTGTTATAAATGTGTCTGTGGAGTCGCCTGCTTATGACATCACCTGTGGCACGGTATGCAAATTACACATTTCCCATTGAAAAGCAGTTAATTTGCATACATGGTTATTCTGGGTCAATCTTCTAAAAGTGGTCCAGTCACCATGGCAGCCTGTAAGGTTGACAGCTGGCCTGTGAAAACGGTCTTCTGGGAAATGTTAAATCTTTGGAGGCATAACATGGCAAGGTGGAAACCCCTAGAAACCAATGGAATGTTCCACAATCACCATAATGGAACCTTCCTGCTGATGACATCACTTTTAGAACTGTATTCCAGAAATGACCCTCATATAGAACCCCATGATGTCACAGAGCACCAGATACTTAGTACAGAGATACCTGAGTATTGGAAAGTATTGGAAATGCACTGCATTATTAACCTTGAACACTAATTAAATACTTTTTACATGTATCACATTAATTAAAATAGGTTTGTGTTGTGTATAAACAAACAAAATACACATGCATATTAAAAACATTACACTGCTGAGCTTATACTGCTGACATCACACTGCTGAGCTTATCCTGCTGACATCACACTCTTGACCTCACATTGCTAAGTTGGGATCATATGCTGTCATCACACTGCTGACATCACACTACTGAGTTATTACATGACACTGTCATCTCTGCCTCAAATTAATATTTTCAACAACAGGCTCACAAAACACACACAACAAACACCCTTTCTCTATTCACACCAGACACACAACAGGGAGCAAGCTTGCAGCCAGGACATTTCACACTTCAGCAGCTTGAGACTTCATTTCCCATGATGCTTCACCAGCCAGGTGGGACAAGCAGCAGGAATAGCAATGGTTAACTGACATTACAGTATATTCTCCCAAATACATCAGTATGAACAGACACAGGTCAGTGTACACAACACACACAATGGATATACTGATAACACATGTGATGGCCCTGGGGGGTGCTGTTTGGGGGGCAAATAAAGAGTTAACACGTAGTGATAATAATAATAATAATAATAAAGCTGGGTCTCTGTGTGGCTGGCAGGCCAGGGGATCACTGAACACACCTGCCCTTTCTCCTCTATCATACAATAATATTTACTGTGTTACATCACTGCTTTATCAGTGGATTTTACCCCTCCTGCCCTGAGCAGGGTAATTATTAGTCTAAAGGGAATGCAGTGTGTAAATGAGAGATCATTAAAATACCTGTCTGCTGTCTGCTTCCCACCGCTCCTATTAACTGATCAGACCGCACTGGAGTCTGTGTGACGTCACGGCTGGGGTTTGCATCATAGAGTGGCAAATGACGCAATGCGAATGGGGCTTTTATAACTATACTAGCCAGTGATAGAATATTCCGTGTATAAATTGTGTCATATATTTCATTCATAAATAGATTAAATGTGTTACTTATCGTCTAGTTAAATATAACTTCTATACACTTGCATAATCCTTAATTCAGTTACTTGTAAATATATCATTCGATCTATGTGTATTTTATATATTTTATATAGACACGTGTATGTATCGTCATACATATTACTGTACATACATTAGATATTACATGAGTTTATTATATTTAATGCACATGCATTATATATTACATGATTGTACATATGTCTGCAATATATATGCAATATGTTGTGCATGTATTGTAATATAGGTAATAAACGTGTATAATATAATGCATGCATTGTAATAATTATATAGTAAACAAGTGTAATACATAATATATGTACAGTAATATATATGTAATAAATATGTGTAATATATAATGTATGTTTTATCATATTTATACGGTATTAAACATGTGTAATATACAATATATGTACTTTAATAAATGTGTAATACATTCATGTAATAAATAATGTATGTATTATTACATATTTATATAATAAACATGTGTACTATATAAAGTATAAGCTTTAATATATATATAATAATTTATAATGTATGTATGTTATATACATATATATAGTTGTACTATATATATATATATATATATAGTTATATTTATATATAATAGACATGTGTAATATATAATGTATGTATTATCATATATATAATAAACGTGTAATAATGTATGTATTATAATATATAATAAACGTGTGTAATATTTCATGTATGTATTATCATATATATATAATAAACATAATATACATAATAAATCATGTATGTATTATCATATATATATATATATAAAATAAACATGTGTAACAATGTATGTATTATAATATATATATAATAAACGTGTGTAATATATAATGTATGTAACGTTATATACATATTTAATAAACGTGTACTACCAATTGCCTGTGATTTAGATAATACTTTGTATTTCAGTGTTGATAGTGTTGTGCTGTAAATCTTATAGTAACACATATAATATTTGACTCATCCCATAATGTGGGGTTTATTCCGCAGAGCTTGCACTCATGATGATCTGCTCTGTTATTATGTGGGAGGCAGAGTATATTACCTGGTGCTCTCAGTATTGGGATCTCTGGGTGAGAAGAGACAGATCAGCAACTCCAGCCCCACAACAACAGCCCTGCTATCTGCCCCACCATTCAAACAAATCCCCAAAGTATGGGTCACAATTTAACCTACATATCTGGGTATACATATTATGTGGGCAGTTATCTATATGTATATACCTACCTGTCTATCTATCTGTGTATATCTACCTGGCTGTCTCTCTCTGTGCATACCTACTTGTTTATATGTGCATACCTACCTGTCTCTCTCTCTCTCTGTGTATACCTACCTACCTACCTGTCTATCTATCTGTGTATACCTACCTGTCTATCTATCTGTGTATACCTACCTGTCTGTCTCTCTCTGTGCATACCTACCTACCTGTCTATCTATCTGTGTATACCTACCTGTCTGTCTCTCTCTGTGCATACCTACCTACCTGTCTATCTATCTGTGCATACCTACCTGTCTCTCTCTCTCTCTGTGTATACCTACCTACCTGTCTATCTATCTGTGTATACCTACCTGTCTGTCTCTCTCTGTGCATACCTACCTACCTGTCTATCTATCTGTGCATACCTACCTGTCTCTCTCTCTCTCTCTCTCTCTCTGTGTACCTACCTACTTGTCTATATGTGCATACCTACCTGTCTCTCTCTCTCTGTGTATACCTACCTACCTGTCTATCTATCTGTGCATACCTACCTGTCTGTCTCTCTCTGTGTATACCTACCTATCTGTCCGTGTATACCTACCTGTCTCGCTCTGTGTATACCTACCTGTCTGTCTCCCTGTTTATACCTACCTGGCTATCTATCTCTGGATACCTACACTTGTCTCTCTGATTATATCTACCTCTATCTATCTATCTATCTATCTATCTATCTATCTATCTATCTATCTATCTATCTATCTGTGTATACCTACCTGTCTGTTTCTCTGTGTATACCTACCTGTCTATCTGTGTATACCTACCTGTCTGTTTCTCTGTGTATACCTACCTGTCTATCTGTGTATACCTACCAGTCTGTCTCTCTGTCTGTCAATCAATCTGTACATAACTATCTAGCTGTCTGTCTGTCTCATTCTTATTTTATATTGTCACTTATTCTTATAGATATAGCAGTATTTTGATGTCACTAATGTTACTCTTATTAGCTACGTAATAATTTGTATTCTATATAATAAAGTCTGTCCGTTTGAAACATATTGCACGCTCATTCGAGAACTGCAAAGTAAATATGTATCTTATCATATGATAATGAAATAACTGAGACAGATATAGACACTATATGTAATACACTAACATATAAAATACATGGCTTCCTGTATGTGATCAATACATGCTCCATATAGTCATGCAATCTATTCCTCAATGCTGTGTAATAAACCCAGTGTTTCTCATATAATAATCTGTTTTATTCTACGTGTAATAAGAGACCCCCAGACACAGCCCCCTGTCTTCCTGACCACGACATTAAATAAAACATGTATAGCTTACAGTATAGATATTGATCACATTCATTGAAACATTTTAAGGCACCTTTTTGGTGCTCAAGCTGTGGACTGCAATTCTCATGATGCTGAGCCAGACATGCAATTATTGACCTACATACATCTGGCCAGAGTTTACCATCTTTGGCTAGCACAAATAACATCATCATATTTAAGGTATTTCGTTTAATTGGTTAAAGTAAAAGTTCCAGTCATTTAAGTCAATGAGAGGGGTTTATATCCCCCAGATTCAGACCCCACAGTTACTTTACAAGTGTTGACCTTTCGTCTAGAACAGATCAAAGAACAATTTCACAGACAAATTCCTCTTATACCCCCCCCCCCCTTATTCCTTGTCTGTATTTCGAAGAGGGAAATTGAATTAAATGCTAGCCAGATATATAGCTAGGTAGGTAGATTAATACATAGGGGAAATATAGATAATCAGATAGACATTGGGTATTTATTTCGTGTAAAATCCCCAAATGATACAAACTTCACTAGACACCTGTTACTGATCTTTTCATGAGAAAAAAATCTATTTATTTCAAAGAAAAGGAATAAATACAAAATAGCCAATTAAATGCCATAGGGGATTTTTTTGTAACTTTTTTTGGCAATAATATTACACTTGGCCAAACCTTCATGTCTGGTAATCGTTAGCAATTAAATGAGAATTCATAGTACATTGGGATCTAATTTATTTTTTTTTTTTACCCCACGTCAACATGAAAAGCGCCCAGCGATGTATGCAATCTATAGTGTATTTGCCGAGGTGGCACTGTATTGTATTCCCATGTTAGGATTTTATATTGTGTTTATCTCTAGCATTGTGGGGATCAGTAATTCTCTTAATCCCATAACCCCCCAAACCGCCCCCCCCCCCCCCCCCCCCATGGGGTAATTGTAGGTTAATTAGGGGAATGACAATGGGCAATTTAGCATGTAATGAAGTCATTGTTAATTCTCCTCGATTGATAACAAGAAGAGATCTAGAGGGTACTGTGTATTGCACTATTTAGAATAATACTGTGTGTTGCACTATTTAGAATAATACTGCGTATTGCACTATTTAGAATAATACTGCGTATTGCACTATTTAGAATAATAGTGTGTATTGCACTATTTAGAATAATACTGCGTATTGCACTATTTAGAATAATACTGTGTATTGCACTATTTAGAATAATACTGTGTATTGCACTATTTAGAATAATACTGTGTGTTGCACTATTTAGAATAATACTGCGTATTGCACTATTTAGAATAATACTGTGTATTGCACTATTTAGAATAATAGTGTGTATTGCACTATTTAGAATAATACTGCGTATTGCACTATTTAGAATAATACTGTGTATTGCACTATTTAGAATAATACTGTGTATTGCACTATTTAGAATAATACTGCGTATTGCACTATTTAGAATAATACTGTGTGTTGCACTATTTAGAATAATACTGTGTATTGCACTATTTAGAATAATACTGTGTGTTGCACTATTTAGAATAATACTGCGTATTGCACTATTTAGAATAATACTGTGTATTGCACTATTTAGAATAATAGTGTGTATTGCACTATTTAGAATAATACTGCGTATTGCACTATTTAGAATAATACTGTGTATTGCACTATTTAGAATAATACTGTGTATTGCACTATTTAGAATAATACTGCGTATTGCACTATTTAGAATAATACTGTGTATTGCACTATTTAGAATAATACAGTGTACTGCACTATTTAGAATAATCCTGCGTACTGCACTATTTAGAATAATACTGTGTATTGCACTATTTAGAATAATACTGTGTATTGCACTATTTAGAATAATACTGTGTATTGCACTATTTAGAATAATACTGCGTATTGCACTATTTAGAATAATACTGTGTATTGCACTATTTAGAATAATACTGTATACTGCACTATTTAGAATAATACTGTGTACTGCACTATTTAGAATAATACTGTGTACTGCACTATTTAGAATAATACTGTGCATTGCACTATTTAGAATAATACCGTATACTGCACTATTTAGAATAATACCGTATACTGCACTATTTAGAATAATACTGTATACTGCACTATTTAGAATAATACTGTGTATTGCACTATTTAGAATAATACCGTATACTGCACTATTTAGAATAATACTGTGTATTGCACTATTTAGAATAATACCGTATACTGCACTATTTAGAATAATACCGTATACTGCACTATTTAGAATAATACTGTATACTGCACTATTTAGAATAATGCTGTGTATTGCACTATTTAGAATAATACCGTATACTGCACTATTTAGAATAATACTGTGCATTGCACTATTTAGAATAATACTGTATACTGCACTATTTAGAATAATACTGTATACTGCACTATTTAGAATAATACCGTATACTGCACTATTTAGAATAATACTGTGCATTGCACTATTTAGAATAATACTGTGTATTGCACTATTTAGAATAATACCGTATACTGCACTATTTAGAATAATACCGTATACTGCACTGTTTAGAATAATACTGTGTATTGCACTATTTAAAATATTCTTAAAAATAAAAATTTAAATCAGAAATTAATAATATAGTAATTTGAGTGTAATCCACATGGGAATTGATTTCGTTCTTAACAATAATCTTATTAATAGCGATTTAAATCTTGCAGCCCTAGCTGGCTCCTACTGTAACATCATTTCTTTGATTACCCCCGCAAGCCCCCCCCCCCCCCCCCCCCCCCCGTCTCATCCCAAATTCTCTCCTTCTGGGAAATGTCCCATGAAAAATGACCCGTTTGATCCTAATTCTCTGTAACATATGACTGGATTTGCAAGTAACAAACTCTGCATAATGTATCATTCAATATTTATATTCTAAACATCCGCTAACTATTATTATAGAGCAAACATCAGCGATTATGTATCTTAAGTTAAACTCATTTCAGCCATGACACATTATACAAACTAATTCCTGTTAGTTATCTATTGTAAAAAAAAAAAAAAAAAAGGTATAGTTATATATAAATTAAATAAATATCTATATGTTTGTGTGTATAAATATATACATACAGCCATATATATGGTGCATTTTATGTAAATATATTGAGATCTAAAATTATTTAAACATGTGTGAATATATATATAGGATTTTAAATAATATTTATCGTATAGTTTCATTCTGATGTCAATATCGGCTTAAATATTTATTTATATTAATCGACTGAGATATCGAAATACATTTGGTTCTACATATCATTTTATTTATAGTGCATTTTTAAAAAATAAAAAAATATATAAGAAATATGTAATAATGAATGGAATTATCCCACATATATATTATATCGCCAGGTCGTGGACATATCACACAGTCTTACATAGACTCAAACTTCCAGTCTGATTTTTTTTTTTTTTTATTTCTTAGAAATCAATTTTTTCTCAATTACAATTACATTTATAAAATTAAGCTTAATATGAACAATCATTTATTCAAACATTATTTTCAAACCATTTTAACTGTAACCGAAGCTTGTAGAAACCATGCAATAAATTACGGATATTTGGGTGAGAGCGAAGGAAAGGAGGAAAAAATTCTTTAAAAAAAAAAAAAAAATAATAATAATAATAAAAAAAATAAAAAAAAAAAACACAAAAAAATATCCCCATTGGTCTAGCTGATCCCTTTGGGATTGGATTATTTCTCGTTTATCCTAGGTTTGGGGAATAATCAACAAGAGAACAGCTAGCCTAGAGTGTGACCCCAATATATATATATATATTAAAAAAAAAAAACTTTTATTTTTTTTTTTCAAATGACCTATGGATTTTACTTAACACTTAGCTCAAATAATAATAATATAACAAAAAAAAAAAATACAAAAGAACAACTCCTTTACACCAAAACTAACATAAATAAATTGGGGTTTTATTTTTATTTTTTTTTACTGCCAAACAAACTGGGTATTTATTTTTTTTCCAGTGAGATCAAACTGTGAACTTATTTCCCAGACCTTTTTCTTAAGAACCCCCCCCCCCCCCCCCCTCCCAAATAAAATAAAATAAGGTAACAACTGGTTAAAATGAATTTAAGAGATTTAAGTCACTGGAACCCAAATAAAGTGACTTATTCCTATCTTAAGAAAAGACTGTACTTTGTGTAACTGTCCACAGCAATATAGTCTTCAAATTTTGAACCGAAAAAAAAATATATATATATATTTATGTATATATTTTTCAGTTACTTCAGTATATCATTTTTAATTTCCAGCCTGGTTTACTGCAAGAAAACAAACAACTAAACACCCAATGAAACAAAGCAAAAACTCAGTAATGTAAACTTGCCCTAAAGAAAGTGATACACAATTCAGCATTATATACAGAAGAAACATTTAAATACATAATATCCCTGCAGCTTGGTTGACCTTTGTGATTTATCTTACATTGAAAGCCCCCACTAAATCTGCAGTATTTTTTTTTTGTTGTGTGTGTTTAAAATAACATATTAATTGCTTTTAATACAATATTCAGGTAACAGTCCTCATTCGTGAAAGAAAAAAAAAAGAAAAAAAAAGAAATGTTGTCTATGGGGGAGAAATTTTGCAAATGTTTTCCATATAATTGTATAATGTCCTGAGATGGGTGGCATGAGATTATGAGGTGTTTAGGACCGGCCTTGAATATACCCCTTGGTAGTATGTGGGCTCCAGTGCAGAGGGTTCAATACCACCCCTTCCACCCATGGAGGAACTACCAAGGGGCATGGCAGGAAGAGGTCCCCCATAGGATGAATACTGCTGGAGGGCTTGTTCATAAGCTTTGTAGTCCAGTTTGTGTTGCTGCTCTGAAGACGACATGAGGTTGTTGATGGAGAATGGGTGGTTGAAAGAGTAGTGAGGGTCTCCCTTCAGGTGGATGTGGGACTCATGGGTCAAGTGGGAATTGTGAGCTTGGAGAGAAGATAAAGGAGATGGACCTGCTGTCACCTGGGGCTTCATCTCCCCATTAGGGCCACTGTGTTCCAGGGACTGGGGGCTGTTGGACTGGTTGGACATAGAAGAACTGCTGTCCATTTGGTTGGACTTGCTATGCCCCCGGTGTAGAGGGGACGAAGGGTTCGAATGGTCCTTCCTGCCGTCCTGAGAACCCTTGCCCCCATTTTGCTTCTCGCACTTAAATCTCTTTTGCCTGCGGAGATAACAGCCATTCTCAAACATATTCCCAGAGTCGGGGTGCAAGGTCCAGTAGGAACCTTTCCCAGGCTTATCCGGGGACCTGGCCACCTTGACGAAGCAGTCGTTGAACGACAGGGAATGTCTGATGGAGTTCTGCCACCTCTGTTGGTTCTGCCTGTAATATGGGAAGAGGTCCATTATCCACTGGTAGATCTCACTAAGGGTCAACATTTTGCTTGGGGCCTGCTGTATGGCCATGGTAATCAAGGAGATGTAGGAGTAAGGGGGTTTGGCATGCGGGTAGCTTCTCCTGAAGGTTTTAGTGTCCCTGGTCCTGTTGATATTGGATGGTGCATAGGCCATGGGGCTCATCCCTGTGTTCATACTGGAGTAAGGGCTCAGACTGTTTATTGAAGCTTGTTGTGAGTTCATAGCATTGATGCTGGTAGGGCTAAGAGCAGATCCCATGGAGGATACACCAGGCCCCATCCCATTCATGGCACTAGTAGATCCAGTCCCCATAACAGACATTCCACTGGGACTCAACCCAGAGTTGGCATAAGACATATTGAAGGAACTCTGTGCCATATTCCCACTGGAACTCATTGGATTCATAGCCATGTAACTGTTCATGCTTGCCAGTCCTTGGGTCATGTTATTAACTGGGACTGAAGGATAAGCCTGGAAATATAGAAGAAGAAAAAAAAAAAAAAAAAGAGACAGTCACAAACCCATATCCAAATCAGAGACCCCCTGCTATAGCAATGTGACCAAATAATGATTAAATTACTAGATATGTATTCTCCAACACGCAAACAAATCTGACTTCTCTACTCTGCCCCTCTCTACAAGCCCTAAAAATATATTGATAGTTTTATTTATTTTTAGGGTAAAAGAGAAAAAAAAAAAAAAAGATGTAGGGTTTTATTCATGTCAGAGAGAAGGACAGAGACTGAGAAAAGAATAATTCCCACTTGGCTTCTTTGGCAGTAAGTTTGAAATTCCCTGAATAGAAATCCAGTGTCCCCATTCTTTTATATAGAGATCATCTTACATATATCATAAAGGGTATAAATAAACTATTATGTTATATAATTAAGTTATACCCCAAATTGCAAAAAAAAAAAGTCTGGATCCAATAAATACACATTACACTACCCCAGTGGAATAAAACGATTATAATTGGGGCTATTTATTATTTACCTCTCCTACCGCATCCAGAATGGTTACTACTTACTAAACTGCTTTACAAGGATTCCCTATGTAAAAACTAATAATACTTTAATTTCTGAGGGGTTAAGAAACTACAGAACAAGCCAAATACAGAATGATAAATACATATAAAATATTATATAACAACCATTTCATTAAATTACCTACCCACAACCCCCCTAGTATCGTTCACAAGATATGTGATAATTTAGTTATCGCCTTAGCACGTTGGATTCACAGTGATACAATGTAATCTGTTCTTTACAGGTAAATGTTTATAAGCAATTGTTCTAGTTCAGATCGAATTTACGATTATATTTCAAGTGAATATAATACTCTTGACTCAGAAGGGGAGTATTTAGAGCCCCTCTAAAGGAGATCAGCCCTGGGGAATCTCAATCACCTTTCCTTCTCTCAAATAAATCTCTAACCTCTCAAAATAGATCTGTGAATTTAAACTAAAAAATATTTGGTGTTTTCTCTAAATATATAACAAACCTGGCTCTGTATTATACCATCTGCGACAGATTTACTGGATTTGTAACGTTGTTTGTATGTTTTTTTATTATGTAATTTATTTTTCTATTACATTACTTTTTTTTTTTACCTAAATGAGTTCTCACTTACTATCTAAAATGTCTACATTTGAATTCAAATCCATCCCAGCTCTGATTTAACCAGTGTTTATTAATTGTTAGCCAATTAGTCAGACCTCTGGTCAGATCTCATAGTGAGATCTCCACTAATTTCCCTGTGACAAGAGAATACAAGGTGTTAATTGGATTACATAGTCTGTCCCCAGGCATAATATTGGGACGTTTCTAAATGCAATGTGACATATGATCAAGTGTGTGTGATCCCTGGGCTTCCTCGTGATTCTACCTGCTGCTTATTAATTTGGACTCATGTGACTGAAATTGGGGGGGGGGGGGGGGGGGATCTCCAGGATCTTCTTATTTTATAGTTAACAGATTGATGCTATGTATTGGCTGCCTGAGAGTTTGATTGCAAGCTTTCAGGACCAAGTTGCAAAGTCCCTTCCTCATGCGTTGCTGAGGACCTAGCAACTTGGTCTTCAAGGCTTGCAATCAATCCTCCCCAGTCAGCCAATAACTGCTATTATTTTAACTCAATATGTTTCCTATTATTTGATATAAAAAATAAAAAAAAAGATCTGTCCCTGGTTAGTTGCCGTAGCCCCTCTTCCACAAGTACAATCCCTTGTATAAAACTTCTACCCCAAATTAACACCTCCTTTCAGTTTCTTCTCAAAGATCAGGGTCCAAAACTCAGACATAATATGTTCCCTTCGCCTCAGATTTAAACAAAATAGCTAGAACCCTCTTCTCGCCCCTCACCTTGGTCAGCATATCTCCCCCGACCCCTCACAGAGTTGGGCACCCTGCTCCTCTAGTCTAGAACCTACACTGGACTTCAGTTCTCTATCAGGTCGAACATCTAGAACAGCTGGCGAGCTGTAGGTTGGCTTTGTCTAGCCACAGAGGACCCCCCCCCCCCTTTATTTATTTTTTTATAAGAAGCACTTACTGGAATTGCCCCCCACCCCAACCTTTCACTTTCCTTATTAATTCTAGAGAAACTATCTCAATCTTGTCTGGATGTTTGGGTTTCCCCTATCCAATGTAGGTAACAGCTGGCTGCAGAGTAGAGGGGATCCTCTCAGTGTAGATACCTCTAAGGACATATGTCTATATATATTTAGGAGTTCCCCTTTCTCTTACCTCTTGAGGATCCTGGTAGTAGTTGCTCCAATCTGTAGTTTCATGTCCTTCCATTTTTACAATACCTAACATCATGGATCCCAGCTACTTGAATGAAACATTCAGCCCTCCTTCCAGCAGATTGCAGTCAGGGAAATCAACCAAGCAGTGGGGTGTTGAGTGGGTGCAAAATGACCAAGTTAGAAAGGTGATCTCTCTCCCTGGATCTCTGTAATCAAGTGGCAGCAGGAGGGTAAGCTGTGTGAATCTCTGAGCTGATGTGGATCTAGAAATGGGACCTTCCCACCTCTTTCTTTCCACCTCCTCCTCCTGCTTTCTCCTCCCTCCTCATTTGCTGGCTCCAGATCCTTCCTTGAAGGAGAAGAAAAAAAAAATATATATGTATATGTCCAGATCTACACCTGTCCAGTACCCAGGCAGAAGACACAGATGCTTCCTATCTGTGGAGCTCTAGGTATAGAGATCTGTGTGACCCACCCATTTCCCCCCAAGACCACAAACCCATCCCCACTGGATGTTTTTTAGCAACCTCCCTCTCTGCTGAAAATTTCTAAAGACGTTTAGCTGCAAGATGATTAAAAACTCACTGTAAAACAGGTATTAAAAGCACAAAAACTCTAAAAAAAATAAATAAATCGAAATGACAACCATAGAAAAAAATGAAAAAGTAATATTCCTTTATAATTTTAAGGTAGTTTCTGTTTTTGATGTGCCCTTTTGTAACCACCATCTTAAAAAAAAAAAAAAAAAAAAAAAACTTTAAGAAGAAATTAATCTTTCAAATCATAATACAGTATATGCTGCTTTAATATAAATAATTTTTTTTAAATTTTATTAACCACTGTATTTAATTATGGCATGAAATATTCCAATTTTGATATCTAAAAAAATACTGAACCAAAGATAAATTGCAATATCTAGATTATTGAAGGTTTTTTTGGTTTCAGTTGAATGTGTGGTTTTGTAGGTATAAATTTGGGGTTTTAATGGCATAGGTTAATTTACGTGTGTAATATAGAGAGAAGTGTTGTACTAAGGTGTATTTAGTATTTATCTGTATGGAGAAAGGAACACACCATCTCAGCTCATAATTAACTTTATTTCAGTGCCATAATTTGTTACAAAAGACATAATCGCCGTGTAAAAAGATCTATACCTCGCACAGGAAATGTATATTTATTTTAATTGTATAATAAAACTGCATGTAGCCTTCTATCCAAAACATGGCTAGAAATTTACAGTTCCTTTGCTAATATAATATTTACCGTTTAAGCTTCATATAAAAGCCTATTTACACAAATGAGAACTCTTATGTGATTTATAAAATCAATACATCCCACTATCAGACAACATGTTATTTAACAAAAAAAGTAAATAAACACAAGTAAAATAACACAACCTCAGCCATGGGATTTGCATTTCTTAATTCTGCTTTCAAAGCTCCCAGCTGCAGTTTTTAGTAATTAAAAAAATGTATTTCTTGGCAGGGTGGAATTAATTCAGCTATATAAATAAAATACACATATATTTTTTTTTTTTACCTTTTTGTATTCGCATTAAGCCACCAATGTGAAATAATTTGTTAGTCATGTTTTATGTTGATTAAAAAAATAAATATCTTAATCAAAAAACACATATATTTAACATAATATTTGACTTTCACTGAAGTTCTGGTATTGTAAAGAAACAATGTGGGGATCCGATTTTGCTACATTTAAGGTAGATCTTTGCCTTTCCAATAAATCAATTATGCAGCTGATCTTTGCCTACGAAATAAATTCACACACACTTCAGATCAATAGCAATATTTGTTTCTTTATTTTTTTTTTTAATTATTCTGTAAATAATATCATGATTGCAATTTTTTTTTTTTTACATTTAAAACACAGGTATAAATACAACTTAAACCTAGCCAAACTCTTAAGATGATTACGGCTGAAATACTAATTTCTTAGTTTGAATCCATTATGCCAATTATTTAAATATATTACCCACAAAAGAAAACAGAAATCTTAGTTTATTCCCTTAAATGATCAGATTTTTATTTTTTTTTAACCTCCATCTCCGATTCTTTTATGCTCTGGAATAAATAATCTAGTGAATACTTGCACACTGTCTTTGTGTTTGTAGACACACGCACAGTGTTGTATTATATATATAGAGATACTTTGCCAGTTCAACAGTCAGCAGAGACAATAGTATGTATAATGCACAGTTTGTTTTTAAATCGCTTTAAATATTTTTATTTTATTTTATTTGTTTAATTTAAAATAAACAACAGTCCAGATTTTAGGTCATACATTATTTATATATAAAGTACACTGTGCTGGGTAAAGTGATAATAGTGATTTTTTTTTTTGTTCAGATATAATTGAGGATTTCTGTAGATATACATAAATATATATATATATTTTTAAAAAATCACCTTTTTTTCTGCTCTTCTTATAAATACTTTGGACTTGAAAATCAAGGAAGCTTGGAGGAAGGAACACTGGTTAAAGGATAACTGAATTACAAATTCTTAACCCATTAGCTCCATAGCTGTCTAGCTCTTTAATGGGTAATAATTCGCAAAGTTGAATGTAAAGACGAATTGAGTGGGAATTGACTGATTAGCTTATTCTCTGATTCGAGGGCCCTGAAATGTATATTGATTCAGTTCATTTTTAGCTCTCAGCTCTCTTTCCTAATGTGAGAGTACAAAGGGTTAATATATAGCTAGTGGGTTATTAAAGAGACAGTACCGTTTTACCTTCCATTCTACTCATATCACATTTTAAACACACTTACAGAACTTGTAGTATACGTGTAAAAGTTATGGGCTAGAGTTCATTTTATTTCTCCAAAATATCTTCTGGTAGTACAGTTTTTTTAATGTGTTTTTTGTTTTTTTTTTTAGAAAAAGCCAGAATTAGAACTGCCCCTTTAATTCATGTCACTGACCTGACAGTGATGGGCCATTCATGAATTAATGCCCCATCACTATCTGGTCAGTGACCAGAATTAAAGGGGCAGTTCCAATTGTGGGACTTTTACTCTCAATTACGGTTTTTCTAAAAACAATTAAAAAAAAAATGGCAATATTTTTAGCAACAGCAAAATAACAGACAGATACTACAACATTTACATACATAACTTTACTTAGTCACTCACTGTGTAGGGAACAATATAAAACAATTGTTTGGGGGGCGGGGGGGGGGGGTGGGGGTTTGATTTTAAAAATATTTACATAAAGGGTCTTTTATTATATCCTGCTTTACCGAGAGCCACTTGATCCAGATGGAAGGGTTTGAATAGAAATATTTAGTGATCATCTCCCTCTGTTATCAAACATAAGCATTATTTACTTATTCGCTGGAATGGGATATAATAAATATTGAATATGCTTGTATGCCAATAATAATAATAAAAAGCACTGTATGGGTATAAAGGCTTGGCATCATTACACAAACATTATATTTCAATTACATTTTGAACAGGTGTCAGTAACTCTAAAAAAAAATGTTTATAGAAAATGTTATTTTAAATACATTTTAACATTTTAATTTAAAAGCATTTTCAATTAGCATGTCTGATTGTATACATAATACATTTATATATATGAAGAGAGTGATATATTGTACAATATATATATTTATGCCAGGGCTTGACAAATATGTGTAGATTTTAGGAGTCAGATAGACTTATCTAGAAGCCAGACAAGTTATTTTTAGGAGCCAGGACTCCCTGTCTGCTGGGATTTGTCAAGCCCTGATCTCTTGCTCCATTTAGTAAAGTGTGGAATCCACTTCTGTTTGATTCTTTCATTGGTCTCAGATTCACAAAATTCGGATTGACATGAACCTAAAGTGTAACAAACAGAACAGAGACACATGCATTATTGCAAAACCCCCAGCACTGCTTAGAATACTAATCTTCAGTTTTCTGAACTCAAAAAATCTGATTCCACCAACACAGACACACATACACACAAACACACATACATATAATCACACAAACACGCTGACACACAAACACACAGACACACAAACACACAGACACACACACACACAAACACACAGACACACATTCACACAAACACACATACATATAATCACACAAACACGCTGACACACAAACACACAGACACACAAACACACAGACACACACACTAACACACAGACACACACACACACAAACACACAGACATACATTCACACAAACACACATACATATAATCACACAAACACGCTGACACACAAACACACAGACACACAAACACACAGACACACACACAAACACACAGACACACACACACACACATACATATAATCACACAAACACGCTGACACACAAACACACAAACACACAGACAAAGACACACAAACACACAGACACACACACACACACAAACACACACACACACACAAACACACATACACACACACACACAGACACAGACACACAATCACACAGACACACACACACACACACAGACACACACAAACACACAGACACACATACACACAAACACACATACACACAATCACACACAATCACACAAACACACAAACAATAATCTTAACAAATGAAAATTAAAAGAGTAGGATTCCCAATTTGAAATTTAACTGAACTGGGTCTTTATTTATGATAAAGGGAACTGTAGACAATTGACAAGGGAACTGTGAAATTAAGGCAGCGTTTGAAGTACAGCTGAATGGGAGAATTTTTCCAACTCGGCTACTGTGGCCTTGTGTGTGCAGTTCCCTTCTCAGTTCTCTGCAAATGTAGTTGGGTTTAGCCTGCAGTTTATGTCATTGGACTTGTTTGCTTGTGTTTATTTTTGGTCTGCAGTGTCACTGACACAAACGAGTGAAGGAAGTGGCACAACATGGAAATGATCCCTACAATGCTCTGTAACAATATCTCTTACAAGGCCACTCACCATCCCCAGTAACTGACTGCACTTTATTCCGTTAGCGAGTCTGGCCCTTTAAGAGTACATTTTGTAATGAGTCATTAAATGTATATATTTTATTGCACTGATGCACAACATGGTTTATTTGGAAGCTCCAACCCAATGCGGTTACCCAGAATGCTTAGGGTGGTCTGATGATGTCTGCCGCAGGGTAATGGAGGATGACTGGATAACATGAAAATATGGCCAATACGAATATGACTCTTATGGCAAAGATTTTGTATTAAACCAATAAAGGGGAAATGCTTCCTAGTTTATGTTATGTATGTTGTACATATGTTGATATATATAAGTGAAATTATATTATTTTTTACTTTAAAACAATTTAACATTTTCCTCTAGCTTTGCAGTGAAAATAATTTTACCGGGGATTTTGAATTCACTGACATCAAATACGGAGAGATAACTATTTTACTGTGAATACAGAGATATGTGTTAAGTAAAGGCCTAAATTAGGAGAAAAATGTCTTTTACATGGACCTGTGGAGTCTCCTGCTTATAACATCACCTGCAGGGCCGGTGAAAGGATTTTTTTCTACACAGGAGAAGGTGTATTTTGGTGCCCCCCCCCCACCACAACCCAAAGACTCTCCATCTCCCCCCATATCCCTTATCTATTCCCCCTCTCCCCATATCTCTTTCCCTCTCCCCATATTTCTTATTCTTACCTCTCCTTCCCCATATCTATTTCCCTCCCCATTTTCTCTTCCCCTCCTACCCCCATCTCTGTTCTCTCCCCCTCCTACTCCCATCTCTGTTCTCTCCCCCTCCTTCCCCCATCTCTGTTCTCTCCCCCTCCTACCCCCATCTCTGTTCTCTCCCCCTCCTTCCCCCATCTCTGTTCTCTCCCCCTCCTTCCCCATCTCTGTTCTCTCCCCCTCCTTCCCCCATCTCTGTTCTCTCCCCCTCCTTCCCCCATCTCTGTTCTCTCCCCCTCCTTCCCCCATCTCTGTTCTCTCCCCCTCCTACCCCCATCTCTGTTCTCTCCCCCTCCTTCCCCCATCTCTGTTCTCTCCCCCTCCTTCCCCCATCTCTGTTCTCTCCCCCTCCTACCCCCATCTCTGTTCTCTCCCCCTCCTACCCCCATCTCTGTTCTCTCCCCCTCCTACCCCCATCTCTGTTCTCTCCCCCTCCTACCCCCATCTCTGTTCTCTCCCCCTCCTACCCCCATCTCTGTTCTCTCCCCCTCCTTCCCCCATCTCTGTTCTCTCCCCCTCCTTCCCCCATCTCTGTTCTCTCCCCCTCCTACCCCCATCTCTGTTCTCTCACCCTCCTTCCCCCATCTCTGTTCTCTCCCCCTCCTACCCCCATCTCTGTTCTCTCCCCCTCCTTCCCCCATCTCTGTTCTCTCCCCCTCCTACTCCCATCTCTGTTCTCTCCCCCTCCTTCCCCCATCTCTGTTCTCTCCCCCTCCTTCCCCCATCTCTGTTCTCTCCCCCTCCTTCCCCCATCTCTGTTCTCTCCCCCTCCTACTCCCATCTCTGTTCTCTCCCCCTCCTACCCCCATCTCCGTTCTCTCCCCCTCTTCCTCTGCTCTCCCCATTTCTGTTCTCTTCCCCCCCTCTGTTCTCTCCCCTACCACCCCATCACTGTTTTCTCCCCTCCCCTGCTCTCTCCCCCCCCCCCGTCGCCCAATTTCTGTTCTCCCCCCTCCTCCCCCAATTTATGTTCCCCCCCTCCCCCAATTTCTGTAATACAGTCACAGTATAAGCAATGTTAGGTGATACAACCCTTTTAAGATTTAGAAACGTTGCACAGTATTGCTATTTATATAAACTCCTAGACATTTTCCTTCTCTTCAGACATTGTTGGCCAGATGTAGAAGAAGAAAAGAATAATGTAAATAAAGATGACTAATGGGTAGCTGGAGTGGGAGGGGGACTGGAGGGGGGGGGGGGGGGGTTTGGAATGCGGGATTGCACTAGCCCCCAAAGCAAACTGCAATGCAAAACAATTCAAACAAGCCCCTCAAACAATGCTGACAGCTATCGAACTGGCATCACAGAGGTTACAAATCCTGAGCTCCCCACCTCCTCCTTCTCCGGGGGTTTTATAATTGAACAACTGTTGACTCTTCTTGGTAGAAAGTTAAAATTCTGCAAAGTCCCAGCGCCTCCTGCTGATCAGTAGCAAACGGCAAACAAAAATACAACCTAAACATTGCTTATACTGTGAGTGTGGAGAGGAGATATGCTGAGAAATGAGCTTTACATTGTGTGCAGAAGTGCATTAAAGAAGTGTCCTGTGTATGACATCACCTGTGGGTGGATATGCTAATTACACATTTCCAACTGAAAACATGTTCATTTGCATATCAGGTCATTGGTGATGTCATAAACAGGAGACACCACAGACACATATAAAACACATTTCTCTTAAAGGGACAGTCTAGTCCCCAAACTCACTTTGGTGCAAGATGAAGATCACTGCTTGTATAGTGCACAGGCTTTTATCCCTGTGTGATTTGATGCAGGCATTCTACTTAAATCCCATTTTTTAATATTTGACTCAAGCCCTCCCCCAGTGATTACTCTGCATGTTTACTACAGGTGTGGCAGCACTGATTATATAGACACTGAGCATATAAAGTTTTGTTTTATTTTCTCACTTCCTGTGCTGCTGTGATAGAATACATTGTGTGGACTGTAATACACTTGCTCTTGTACATAATAGAATCGCTTATTAGTGTAACACATAGTCTGATGACATCGCTAGAGAGACAGGAAATTCCATTAATTTGAATGAAATCATTCTCAGTGGTTCCTGCAGTAAAAAAAAAAAGGAAATTGACTTTTCCTCAGCTTGTGTGGGCAGTCCTATGCATTAACATTTGGAAGATGTATTTTGGGCACCAGAGAGTCCCTTTAATTTAGGCATTTGCTTGCAATGCTGCTAACACAATGTATAGATCGTTTTTCATCATTCCTTATTCTCTATATTACAGTATAAGCAATGTTTAGGTGACAAACTCCCTTCAAAAGAAAGTTTTTAACAACTTCGTCATATAAAAAAAGTACAATCAATAACCACAGCTAAACTCTGCTGTGCTGTACAATCGCATTCAAAGTAATTCAGATTAGTTAAACCTTTTATAATAATATTATTTCAATGTCTGCAAAATATCAGTAGCACAAAGATTACCAGTCTTTTAAATACGGTAGTTAGTCCTGCCAGTTATAATATATTTAGATACAATCTGCATCCTGTATTGTAAAGTCCCGCCTCTCTTTCCGAGCCCCTCCTTGTTGGAGGACACTGAATTGAGAAGCCCCGGTAAACTGTTTCAAAGTAAAAATAAGTGATTTATAGACTTTCGGTTTATGGAATAAATTTAATGCTATTGGTATTCTATAAACCGAAAGACATTCGGTTTATAGACTTAATGCATGTACCATATACAGGGAAAAAAAAAAATAGCTTAGTGGAACTGCCCCTTTAAAAGAATGTACTCACCAAATTAGAAAAACACTGTTAATGAACTTAGGTGATAAGTAACTTAGCTCAGATTTGTCTCTTTTGTGATTACTAGGTACATCATTCATGATTTGTCAGGTGCCAGAATGTTTCAATATTTGATGTGACCAGGGAAGGTTCCTGTGGGCAATAATCCCTCTTTAGCAACAAAGTAAAAGGCCAACAGAGAGCATCAGTAGCCCCAGACCTGTATTGTGCACTGTATGATCCAATTGCTTAACTCCTTGGCGACACAGGACGGACTAGGTCCGTCCTGTGTGCCGAGGCGTTAGTGACACAGGACGGACCTAGTCCGTCCTGTGTCAAAACGAGCACTGAAAGCGGAGTTTTTCCGCTTTCAGTGCTCTAAGGGCATTGTAACGATGCTTCCGTATGGAAGCATCGTACAATGCTAAAAAAAATGCCCGTCGGCATTTCGATCGCTCCGGAGAGCGATCGAAATGCCGGTTTTAAAGGCACAGTGCCTTTAAAACGCGGGCATTTAAAAAATGAGCATAGGAAGCGAATCTTTCGTTTCCTATGCTCAGAAAGTGTTTCTGATTGCCTCGCAAGTCGAGGCAATCAGAAACACAAAAAAAAAATGCACGATCTTGGTCACTGAGTGACCAAGATGGCGCTGCCCTACTAAGGGCAAGAGCACAGGAGGCAGGAAGTACCTGCTTCCTGTGCTCTCTGGCTGTCACACGATTGCCTCTTCACAGAGGCAATCAGTGACTGACAGGCAGTGGGGATGCTCTCCTGAACATCCCCACTGACTGGTCAGATCAATATTAACCCTATATTGATATGACCAGTTATGATCTGCCTCCCTCTCCTCACATTTTTTTTAGTGAGGGAGAGAGACAGATCAAAGTTATAAAAGTAAGTAAAAGTAAAAAAAAAACAATAAATACACAACACACAAATAATAAAACAATAAAAAAAATGTTATTAAAGCAATTCCCTGTGTTTAACCCCTTCCCTGCCACTGATCTTGCATAAGCAGTGATCGTGCACATCAGCGCATTTATTTTTGGTGTTTGTGCATTTTTTAGGGGTTAATTTTTTTTGTACTGTCATTTATTACAGTACTAAAAAGGCTCTTCTAAGAGTTATTAACCCCTTATTTGCCGTCGATCACTGCTTACGCAATGATATTGACGCCAAAGCAATTTTTATCTGTCTGCATATTTTTTTTTTTTTTTTTACACATACCCGCTAGGGGATTACATGTAAAGTAAAAATATTTGAGATTTTTTTTTTTAAGCTGCCTGAGCGCATAGCGATCAGTAACAGCGAATTAGTGGCAAAGGCGGTTTGGTGATTTCTCAATTAAGCTCACCATTCGCCCTGGTCAGATCAAAATTAATCGGATCAATATTCACAAATATTGATCTGCCTCCCTCTCCTCACTTACATTTTTGTGACGGAAAGAGACAGATCAGTATTAGTGATATAAAATAACATTTTATAAAATTGGCAGGTTTTATGAAAGTCTTTCACTGTGTATTAACCCCTTCCCTGCCATTCATCACTGTGTAAGCAGTAATCTTGCACAGCAACAGTATGTTTTGCTGTCTGCACTGTTTTATGGATTAATTTCTTTGTACTGTAATGTATTACAGTACTAGATAGGCTCTTCTAAGAGCTATTAACCCCTTCTTTGCTCGAGATCACTGCTTACGCACTGATTCTGAGGCCGCGGACTCAGGGTTCGATTTTGACCCTATTCAGCTTTCTGATACATCATCTAGCGATGTATCGGTGGCTGCTGAGCCCTTGCCACAAGTAGTGATGGGGGTCTACCGATAAAAAAATATATGGTTTGGTGGGGGTAAATTTCATTGGCTGGCTTCAAAGATATATCCCATAAAGGACACGGACGCAGGTTGACTACATGTCAAAATTCCAAGTTGGAATTTTGAGATGCGCATCTCACAAATGTTGCCTTCTAGCCAAAAACAAACCAACAAACCTATGCATGGGTGCTATCCCTGTACTCGGGAGATGTTGCTGAACACATATTGGGTTGTTGTTTGGCAGTGACATATACCAGAATCTGTGAATTCATGCCTGAAGTACAATGCATGTGGAAAGAAAACTCCCAAAAAAGTACTACCACAAACTTTTACAAAGGCTGGTGGTAGAATTAGTACCTATACAGTATTAAAATACCACCATTTGAAATACCTTAGGATGTCTATTTTCCAAAAATATATGGTTTGATGGGGTAAAATTCATTGGACGGCTTCAAAAATGTTCCAAATGGAACATGGGCGCAGGCTGACTACATGTCAAAATTCCAGGTTGGAATTGCGCACCCCCTAAATGTGGAATTTTAGACCCAATACAAACCAACAAACCTATGCATGGGGGGTATCCCTGTACTCAGGAGATGTTGCTGAACACATATTGAGGTGTTGGTTGGCAGTGGCAAATACCAGAATCTGAAAATTCCTGCCTGAACTACAATGTGTGTGGGGAAAAAATGACATCCCATCCCTTTGACATAGGTTGGTGGTAGAATTAGCACTTGGAAAGTGTTAAAATACCACAATTTTAAATACCCTAGGATGTCTAGTTTTCCAAAATATATGGTTTTATGGGGTAAAATACTTTGACAGGCTTCAAAAGTGTCCCAAATGGAACATGGGCGCAGGCTGACTACATGTCAAAATTCCAAGTTGGAAATGCACCCCCCCCCCTAAACGTGGCCTTTTAGCCCCCAAATAATCTAACTAACCTACACATGGGTGGTATCCCTGTACTCAGGAGATGTTGCTGAACACATATTAAGGTGTTGTTTGGCACTGACACATAATAGGATCTGTGAATTCATGCCCGATGTACAATGAATGTGAAAAACAAATTACTATCCATAACATTGACATAGGCTGGTGGTAGAATTAGTGCATGAAAAGTGTTAAAATACTACCATTTGAAATACCCTAGGGTGTCTAGTTTTCAAAAATATATGGTTTTGTGGGGTAGAATACACTTTTTGGCTTCAAAAATGTCCCAAATGGGACATGGGCGCAGGTTTTATGCACGTCAGAATTCCAAGTTGGAAAACCAAAAAGCGCACCTCTCAAATGTGGCCTTTTAACCCCCAAATAACCTAACCAACCTATACATGGGTGGTATCCCTGTACTCAGGAGATGTTGCTGAACACATATTGAGGTGTTGTTTGGCACTGACATATAACAGGATCTGTGAATTCATGCCCAAAGTACTATGTATGTGAAAAAAAATTACTATCCATAACATTGACATAGGCTGGTAGTATAATTAGTGCATGGAAAGTGTTAAAATACTACCATTTGAAATACCCTAGGGTGTCTAGTTTAAAAAAATATATGGTTTTGTGGGGTAGAATACACTTTCTGGCTTCAAAAATGTCCCAAATGGGACATGGGCACAAGTTTTCTGCATGTCAGAATTCCAAGTTGGAAAACCAAAATGCGCACCCCCTAAATGTGGCCTTTTAGCCCCAAAACAAACCAACAAACCTATGCATGGGTGGTATCCCTGTACTCAGGAGATGTTGCTGAACACATATTGAGGTGTTATTTGGAAATACCCCTTCACATTTTAAGGTAATGTTTACCTAAATTGCAATATATGTGAAAAATTAAAAAAAAAGATTTTTTGCTGCAAACTTTGGCATAGATTGGTGGTAAAATGGCTACATGAAATGTGTCAAAATACCCCAAGTTAAATGCCCTGAGTTGTCTAGTTTTCAAAAATATGTACATGTTGGGGGTCATTCATGGATTTAGTACAGAAATCAGTGTTACAATGTCACTATCGCTAATTTTGAAAGAAGGGATTTTAAAATAGCTTTGCACCACTTATAGTTCTGGCCCTGTAACATGAATAAAAAAGCACAAAAACATAAAAACATGGGCTATTTCTGAACTCAGGACATATATTAGAAACTTTTTAGCAGTGTTTTTTTGTAGTCTCTTGTACATGAGTATATGATTTTTCAAATAAAAGTCATAAAAAAATAATTTTTTCAATTTTTTTGCCATATTTTATTATTTTTTTTACATCAAATTATATGCTATTATCAAAATAATGGTATCAAAAGAAAGCCCTTCTTATGACGATAAAAACGATATATAGTTTGTGCGGGTACACTAAATGAGACAGAAATAAATTACAGCAAAACACAAACTGCTCAGAAATGTTAAAACAGCCCATGTCACCAAGCGTCGGACAAGCCAAAAAAGTCATGTCACTAAGGGGTTAAACACTATTGAGCATTGTGGACAGAGGCATGCATCAAAATAGAAAGAGACTGGCACCAAGGTAGGAAGAGACTGGCACCAAAGTAGGAAGAGACTGGCATCAAAGTAGGAAAAGGCAAGCACCAAAATAGAAAGAGATTGGCACCAAGGTAGGAAAAGGCAAGCATCAAAGTATTACTATGGGTTCCTCCGTTGAGCCTATGGCAGGGCATGTCATTGCACTGCTATGTCACAGTGTGCAAAGGCTGGACACAGGTTAAGTAAACTGGTGATGACATATGAGAACAAGATATGGGATCCAAAGGACTTCTTCATGGTGAAAAATTGGGCTTCAAAGTAATTTCCTGCAGCGGATCCCCCTCTACGCCAACGCATGGACCAGCTTATCCTTTAATTCTGCTTTGTTTATTTATATTATCTATTATTATTATTTATTGTATCATTCTAGTGTAAAGCTTGATATTTGCCCAATAAAAATATTAAATAAAAAAATACAAAAGTAAACCATGTACAGTATATCTTTATCTTATATATATATATCTTTATCGATAAAAAAAGAGTGGGATCTCAATGTACTGCTTCAGATAATACACCTGCTGAATAAATAAATAAGAAATACCAATAAAAACTCTGGATCCCTCCAAGTTAAAAAAGAATTGTAGTTTTATTTTAGATAAAAAACTTTGTTGTATTGTCACGAAATATATATTAAAAAATTATTATACTAAAAGCCTCAGGAAATTAGAGAAAATACAACGTGAGCAGTAAAGAATGACCTACCTTTCATTTAATAAAATGTGAATATCTTTAATATAAATAGGATTAATATACTGACAAATATAAGGTTTGCAGCATCTCCTGATCCTCCCGCTCAGCTCCCCAGCATTTGGCTGTAACACTGTACAATTTAAAGAGTTTCAAATTCTCTATATTCACAGTATAAACCAGGGGTCCTCAAACTACGGCCCGCGGGCCACATGCGGCCCGCCGAGCACATTTGTCCGGCCCGCGGGGGGTGCTGCCGGCACCCCCCGCTCCCCGCTGTTTACCTTTTTTTTTTTCTTTTTTTTTTCTTGCAGCCGCAGAAGATGCGGCTGCAGGAAAACGAAAAAAAAAATCACCGCAACCGGATGTGACGTTTCGTCACATCCGGACCCGGTAACTGTTTCCCTCCTCCGTGCAGGGAGGAGGGAACTATGCGCGAGACGTCCGGCCTGGGACACAGCTGCTGGAGGTAAGTGATGGGGAAGGAGGGGGAGGAGGGAGGTATAACGAGCACTCTACTATTCCTGGGCATCTGACTGGCATAATATTCCTGGGCATCTGACTGGCATATTATTCCTGGGCATCTGAATGGCATAATATTCCTGGGCATCTGAATGGCATAATATTACTGGGCTCTGACTGGCACAATATTCCTGGGCATCTGAATGGCATAATATTACTGGGCTCTGACTGGCACAATATTCCTGGGCATCTGACTGGCATAATATTACTGGGCTCTGACTGGCACAATATTCCTGGGCATCTGACTGGCATAATATTCCTGGGCATCTGACTGGCATAATATTCCTGGGCATCTGACTGGCATAATATTCCTGGGCATCTGAATGGCATAATATTCCTGGGCATCTGACTGGCATAATATTCCTGGGCATCTGAATGGCATAATATTCCTGGGCATCTGAATGGCATAATATTCCTGGGTATCTGAATGGCATAATATTCCTGGGCTCTGACTGGCATAATATTCCTGGGCATCTGAATGGCATAATATTCCTGGGCATCTGAATGGCATAATATTCCTGGGCTCTGACTGGCACTCTATTCCTGGGCATCTGAATGGCATAATATTCCTGGGCATCTGACTGGCATATTACTGGGCATCTGAATGGCATAATATTCCTGGGCATCTGACTGGCACACTATTCCTGGTATCTGACTGGCATAATATTACTGGGCATCTGAATGGCATAATATTCAAGGGCATCTGATTGGCACACTATTCCTGGGCTCTGACTGGCATAATATTCCTGGGCATCTGAATGGCATAATATTACTGGGCATCTGAATGGCATAATATTCCTGGGCATCTGACTGGCACACTATTCCTGGGCTCTGACTGGCATAATATTCCTGGGCTCTGACTGGCATAATATTCCTGGGCATCTGACTGGCATAATATTCCTGGGCTCTTACTGGCACTCTATTCCTGGGCATCTGAATGGCATAATATTCCTGGGCATCTGACTGGCATAATATTCCTGGGCATCTGACTGGCATAATATTCCTGGGCATCTGACTGGCACACTATTCCTGGGCATTGAATGGCATAATATTCCTGGGCATCTGAATGGCATAATATTCCTGGGCATCTGACAGGCACACTATTCCTGGGCATCTGACTGGCACACTATTCCTGGGCATCTGACTGGCATAATATTCCTGGGCATCTGACTGGCACACTATTCCTGGGCATCTGAATGGCATAATTTTCTTGGGCTCTGACTGGCATAATATTCCTGGGCATCTGACTGGCATAATATTCCTGGGCTCTTACTGGCACTCTATTCCTGGGAATCTGACTGGCATAATATTCCTGGGCATCTGACTGGCATAATATTCCTGGGCATCTGACTGGCATAATATTCCTGGGAATCTAACTGGCATAATATTCCTGGGCTCTGACTGGCATAATATTCCTGGGCATCTGACTGGCACAATATTACTGGGCTCTGACTGGCATAATATTACTGGGCTCTGACTGGCATAATATCCCTGGTCATCTGACTGGCACACGATTCCCATTGAAATACTGGTAAGTTTGTTGATTTAACTTTACTTCATTTTAAATATTGTATTTGTTCCCGTTTTATTTCTTCACTTCAAAATAAGATATATATGCAGTGTGCATAGGAATTTGTTCATAGTTTTTGTTTTTACTATAGTCCGGCCCTCCAACGGTCTGAGGGACAGTGAACTGGCCCCCTGTTTAAAAAGTTTGAGGACCCCTGGTATAAACCATGCTTAAAGGACAACTGAAGCAAAACAATGATTATGTTTAATTGAAATATTGTATCAAGTGTAGATGATTTATAAAGAAAATATTTAATGAAAGAATACAAATAAAGTGACTTATGAAGCCTTCTCTACTCCATATCGTTGTCTCAGGGGGCAGACATGTTGGTTAGAATCTTTACTCCATATAGTTCTCTCGGGGGGCAGACATGTTGGTTAGAATCTTTACTCCATATCGTTCTCTCAGGGGGCAGACATGTTGGTTAGAATCTTTACTCCATATCTTTCTCTCAGGGGGCAGACATGTTGGTTAGAATCTTTACTCCATATCGTTCTCTCAGGGGGCAGACATGTTGGTTAGAATCTTTACTCCATATCGTTCTCTCAGGGGGCAGACATGTTGGTTAGAATCTTTACTCCATATCGTTCTCTCAGGGGGCAGACATGTTGGTTAGAATCTTTACTCCACATCGTTCTCTCGGGGGGCAGACATGTTGTTTGGAATCTTGGGTCAGATCTTCACTCACCTTGGTT
This sequence comes from Pelodytes ibericus, assembly GCA_036172795.1. NCBI lineage: Eukaryota > Metazoa > Chordata > Amphibia > Anura > Pelodytidae > Pelodytes > Pelodytes ibericus. Next base: position 9,170,996 of record CM069868.1, on the reverse strand, counting down.
CAGATGAAGAAAGATCTAACCAAAGATTCTAAACAAAATGTCTGCCTCCTGGTAGAGCTATATGGAGTAAAGATGGCTCAGTAAGGTACTTTATGCATATTCTTTCATTAAAGCATTTCTATATAAAATGCCTACACTTGATGCAATCCTTTAAACAGAACTTCATTTTTTGCTACAGTTGTCCTTTAAGTGACTGAGATGCTTAAATGTAACAACAAAACAATAGAAGGGATAAAGCAATAAAGGGTTTAAAAACAATAGAGGGTGTATAACAATAGATACTGCCCAGGGCTTTCAGGTCTTCAGGTTCTGTGGAAGCTATTCACTAAGGGGGTATTCATCAAAAAGGTGAGCTGAGGTGAGATGAGGGGAGTTGAGATGAGATGAGGGGAGTTGAGGTGAGATGAGGGGAGTTGAGGTGAAATGAGGGGAGCTGAGGTGAAATGAGGGGAGTTGAGGTGAAATGAGGGGAGTTGAGATGAGGGGAGTTGAGGTGAGATGAGGGGAGTTGAGGTGAAATGAGGGAAGTTGAGGTGAGTTGAGGTGAGTTGAGGGGAGCTGAGGTGAGATGAGGGGAGTTGAGGTGAGATGAGGGGAGTTGAGGTGAAATGAGGGAAGTTGAGGTGAGTTGAGGTGAGATGAGGGGAGCTGAGGTGAGATGAGGGGAGCTGAGGTGAGATGAGGGGAGTTGAGGTGAGATGAGGGGAGCTGAGTGGAGTTGAGGTGAGATGAGGGGAGCTGAGGGGAGTTGAGGTGAGATGAGGGGAGCTGAGGTGAGATGAACATCTAATCTCACTAGTTTAGCTATACATTGTGGAAGGACAAAACTTGGAGGGTTTCCTTACTAAGCAAACTCACCAGGTTTGTCACTGCACAATGTATAGTTGGGTCAATGAATTAAAGGGAGCTATTCACTAAAAGGTGAGATGTCCCTGGATGTAACTTTACACTGTGCAGGGACAAAGCTGGTGAGTTTCTCCTTCCATGGATAATGCACAGTTACATCTTTAAATATTGAAGAATCCTTCATCTCAACTCACCTTCATCTCACTTTTAGTGAATAATGGCCTGTGATGTGTTTGAGCACTAGTTGTTACTGCATGTATTACAGTCAGCCATGACTTAAACCAAAGAACCTGAAACAGCTAGATTAGAATACCGCTGGCGGACACTAGATGTTCCACAAGGCTGTTTGAAAAGTGAAGCTTGCTACCCACCTCGATAATCCTTGGAGACCTATCTTAATTAAAACGATAGTACCTCTATATGTTTCAATGCTGACTTATACAAGGAAGGAGTCCACATTTATTTTCCCCGTGGTCCTTTTCTGATTTTTCCACCTTAGAGTCCGTAGAGATCTTACACATCTTCCTTCTTCAGGTCTGTTTATTCTGTGCTCTTTATTTGAGGAATGAAAAGCCTAACGGATGCAGAAATCCTTCTGGAGAGATAAATAAGTCACAATCTTCCGATGTTAAAGTGGGGAGAATCTCTAGCACTTCAGTTTCTTACTTTCATCTTCTATCGCTGCAGAAAAAAGACTTCTTCAGTATGATTCAACTCGAGTGTTATTAAGTGTTATTAAGCAAGTAAAAGGATTGCATTTTTTTTCCATTTTCTCTTTGAAAAAACAAACAAATAAACAAATGTGACAATTTTGTCTATTGTGTCAATGGCAGGTCATTGGACCCACCTTCCTGTCCTGAGGGCTGACAATCTAATTATGAGACGTGACTACGAAACAGTAATTGTTGAAGAGCAGTATACCCTATTTACTAAGTGGGATAGCACGCACTAGGCACGCGCAGTTCGCCTGAAAACGCGGCACACTGGCAAAAAAAGATTTGTGGGCGGGATATTTATGGACCTGTGGGTGGGGCTAAGAAAATGCCCAAAGCTAGGAACATGCTCGCTGTTGCTATAGTAACAGCCCTGCCTATCGCTCCAAGCTCCTCCTTATTGGATGGAATTTAGAGGCCCCCGGTAAAATGATTTTCAGTGTAGAGGAGAACTGCAAGTTACTCTGGAGTGGGAATAGGTTCCTATATTAATGCGTATAGCATGCAAAAAATACTCCAGGAGGAACTGCCTGTATACACAAATAAAGATGGGATTAGGGAACATCTACAGAACAATGGTAAATCTTTTCAAATTTTTTTTTTCTACAAAAAAAAAAAACAAAAGGTTCATGGCCAGGTCCTCTCCAGGTGAGATCAGATAAGACCGAAATGGCTTTTTACCTCTTCTGCACATCTGTGTAATTGCTGAAAACAGTCACATTTTATGGACCAGGATGATTTTACTAGGGGCCTGTTCAAAGCACAATAAAGGCTGCGAAACTGGAGTTTAAAGCTCCCCCCCGCCCCCCCCCTCCCCCCCCATTTTCGTGCTATTTTATAAGAGGTTTTATGGTAATTATGGCTTCAGGTTTAATCCTCGTCACAGAAATCACTTCACTTATATTAAATCTGATTATACATTAAATGTGTTGTGGTGGGTGGGTTGGGAAATCTAGCCTCGGTCTCACTAGCGAGCTGAGGCTGTCGTAAAGAGGAAATTGACAAGGGAATTTAAAACTTCAGGCCAAAGTAAGCCAAGTAGGAACAAATCTCCAGTGCGACTGCATGGAAGAATTTTTCCAACTCGGCTACTTTGGCCTTAAGTGCCCATGCCAATTCTGTCTTTCCTGAATGAAGTCCATTGTGCCACATTGATTCTATATAGTACTTCTATAGGGACACTGAACGCTGGAGCAACTCGGAAATTCAGGACTGGGCGCAGACAACATCTGTCAGGAGTCTTCTTTGTACAGTGTCATGGGAGCCGGGCTTTAAAAGATGTTATGTGGTCTATCTTATTGTCTGTCGTGTTTTCCCCAGTTAAGTACTCCTACCAAGGGGCTTGTCACTTCTTTTTCCCCACCCTGTGTCTCCCGAACCTTTGGGTGGACTCCCTGCAGTAACCCAAACCCTCGTGCTCCTGGCCTCGGACTTAAGTAGCTCATCATGCCATATGTTCATTCAACCAACCCACCAATTGGCTGTTGCGTCTCTCCTCTCAGGATTGGCTAGTGGTTTAGAGAGCTGGGTAGCTCGGTATCGGATTGGCAGGCACATCCGAACAGGGGGGACCGAATTATAACCGAAATGTTCCGAAATAACCTGTACCATCTGTCTTATACTCTTTTGTTCAGTGATTCTCCCGGTAGCGACCAGACCCGATAAAGGTTAAGTCTGGTCGCTTGGAGCTCCCGTCGGCTTCCCAACCAATTCTTCCACCATTGGTTGCTGGGAATGTCAGTGGCTTGCCCATTGGTCGCTCACTTAGGGGTATCATATGTAGGCATTCATCCCATTGGCTCTGTTTAAATGGCTTAAAGGAATTAAAGGGACCCAGCCCCACCTTCCAGCCTCTGATTGGTCACTACGTTGCATGAGGTATCTTCATTGGCCACTTATCTTACTGGCTCCAAGTTTAAAGCGATTATCCTTTGTAATCTGTTAATCCAGTTAAGGGTGCTATTGTTTAATCATATGTTATCAAGATGCTTTTCCTGTACAAAATGTTCTGCCTAACTGTAATAAAATGTTCTTCTGATTTTACACTCTATACTTGTGTTGTCAAGTACTTGGGGGAGTATTCGGAGTGGGATTATATTTTCCTGGAGGTTCCTGCGGACTATTTCCTCAACTAACGGAGGTACCCAGTCGGGGGTACCTGGAATCCCGTTACATACCCAGCCCCCCAATTATCAAGTGTTGAGTCTCAATGTGCAGTCTGTGGCATAACTGATTTTCACTTGGTGTTGTATGAATTTTATATATATGAGTAGCAACTGATACATGACCAAGGAGAAAAATACTCCATGTGATAACGAGAGACTAGTAGATTTGGAGCTGCTTTTCACTCACTTAAAGGTTTTCCTTCCTGCAGACATGTTGTTTAGAATCTTGGGTCAGATTTGATCTCACCCAAGATTCTAAACATGTCTGCCCCCTGACAGAGCCATAGGGAGCAAAAAAGACTCAATAATATACTGTATTTGTATTGTTCCATTAAAGCATTTATTTTTTAAAACGTCTACACTTGATATAATCTTTCAATTAAACATAAGTTCATTCTTAGCAGCTCCTGTCCTTTAAGTACTTTAATTTGAGTGTTACGTTGGCTCCGATAGACTTTTTCCCCATGAATGGTGCTTCTACTAGAAGGTCACTCTATTTATAATTTGAAATCTTACAACCCAATTTCAAAAAAAGTCTCCACTCGCTGAATCGAGTCTGTTTATTCGCAGTCAGGTAGAAACACTAAACTTTAAACCTGTCACTGCCGGAAAAAAACCCCTTCTCTGTGCATACTTCATACAAGAGCACAATGTCTCCATTCAAAAGGAAAAGTAAAAAAAAAAAAAAAAATATATATATATACATAGTTTTGGAAATAGCTTCTCGAATCATTATCATAAAGGAAAACGTTGGTGAGCTAATTTTTTGACAGGCTCAGATGATAGACGTATACACACTCCCCAACATTTCCGAATTTTTAGATTGTCAAAAGGGATGCTTTCTTTTTGTGGGAGGGGCTGAGTGTGTTGCCATGGGCGGGCATTACTGGGACATTCTTATTGGCTTGGCGCATGTTGATAGCGATTATTTGTAATTTGGCGAGTTTTTTAGAATCAACATAAAGTGTTTTGCTTATAAAATATAATATATATAAAAAAGGCTCGTCGGCAGAAAAAGTGGATCTTTAGAGCATTTCCAAGAGGATCATATTTGAAAACACCACGCTCCCAATTTTTTTGGGGAAATCTGGAGGCGTTCAATGTCCCAGCTGATGACACATGTGCTTTTTTTTTTTTTTACACATTAAGTACTGCTGGGGACTGCCACACTCGTTGTCGGTGTCCAGAGACAATAAAACACTTACACTGAAAAAACCCATCCGACGTCTCAGATTTCCCGGGACTTTGAGTAACATCCCCGAATACAGAAGAAGATTCCGCAGAAGCGTGAACTCTACCTGACTGTTCCAAACTCTTGGTGCCTGCAGTATTTTGGTTGTAATATGCTACACAGTACCTGCTCTACACTCTGTCTATTTGGTGGCCAATACACAAAACATTCTCTCTGGAAATCCCACAACCCTATAACTCATTTCCCGTATATAAGTGGGTTATGTGAGTCCACCGCCCTCTCCCATTTGTGTATACTCCTTTATCTGTATTTCTTTTAATTCTTTGCTCTGAGTAATATGCTGTAGCTACACGAGGCCACAAGAGGGAACTGTTTTCTCATAATACCTATCATTATTAGTAGTGTTAATCTCCAATATACATTTTTAAAGTTTAAATCTCATTGTTGCTGGCTTAGCTAGATGAATGGACAGAAACATCATGAAGAACCAACAGCAATTATCTGATGGCATTACAGCTAATTTATTTATGCACATTAACGATATAAACATAATTAGTATGCAGACTTATTCTGAAGATATATATCCCACGTGTACCACGTGAGTTCGATTCCATTTGGGGCCATTTGTGTATATTTATGTCAGTGTTATATACTACACCATTGGATTTTTTTCTCTCTTTTTTCCATTTTATGTATATTTTCTACCTACGAGCCTCCCTGTTCTTTAGATAAGCATTATAATATATTTATTTATTATTATCCCTTTACACAATTTTTTTTTCTTTTATTCATTCTGCGCAACACTTTATTATTCTTTGCATTTTCACTTACTGTGTTGTTTTTTGGGGAAGTGACACTAGTGTTTGCTGCATTTTTTCACGTATTGCTTCTATATAGCGCCAAATAACTTCTTTCACTATTAATCTTATATATTTACTCATGACTTGACATTTTGATATGTGATAAATGTATGTTAATATGCAAACGCAAATAAACACAGATTAAATAAATAAATAAAATAATATATAAACACATTTAATGCAGGTTTAGCACAATTCCTTGTTTGATTGTTGTGGAGCTCCTACAATAAAGGAACAATAGACAAGGGTTCGGGAGGGGCAGCACTTTTAGAGTTCCTTTAATTTTCAAGGTTGGTTGACTGGTCCCTTTAAACTGCCATGGGAGCCAAGTTTGTTCTAAGAGATACCGACGGAATGTGCTACTTTTAGGACTTTGTCCCGGATTTGCTGTTGATAAATAAGACGGTTTCTGGTGCAGAAAAGATTTTTTTTTTTTTTTTAAATCACGTATTTCCTTTGAGTGAATCATATGTGCTATTGAATGAGAGGCGTTATAACCTTCGCCTGACGTTGGTCATTGTCACTGGGAGATGAGGACTGATTAGATCTCGGTTATTGCAGGAAATGAGAGAAGAGCCCAGCATTCCACAGCAGCCGAGTCAGACCTCTCTACACAGGGCAACAGGCCTGGATGTGTATTAACCATTTCAGCTCCAGACTGCAGGGAAACACCTGTAGTTAGCAGTCATGCATGGCATTTGCATCTGGATATAAAGAACCTAGGCGCAAGCAAAAATATAGTGCCAAATAACGGATCTATTCACACACAGACGCAGTCACACACAGACACACCGGATAGCACTACATTTGTGGTGTGCTGTGTCAGCTGACGCACAGTGAGCTGCTGCTCTGGGAGGGAGCCATAGGAAGGATCTGAATAAATTATTATATATACACTGTAGAGCTGGCATCAGAAATTTTGGCACCCATTAAAGAACAAATGCTCAGCCCCCCCCCCCCCCCATTTCTCTTGCCCTCCTTTTGTTTTTCCGCCCACATCCTTTGCCATTGCACCAACATAACATGCCATAGCACCACCTTGTAGCTCCCATTGCACTTGAAAAAGCACCCAGCTTGCACAGGTCTTGCCAGAGCACCATGATTGCACACTGCTCACCCAGGAAATGCTTCAGCACCCAGATTACACACCCAGGACATGATTTAGCACCCAAATTACATACCCAGGACATGATTCAGCACCCAGATTGCATACCCAGGACTTGCGTCAGCACCCAGTCTGTACACCCAGGACATGCCTCAGCACCCAGTCTGTACACCCAGGACATGCCGCAGCACCCAGATTAGACACCCAGGACATGCCTCAGCACGCATCCTGTATGCATGCTCCTGTACCCAGCCTGCATACCCAGGACATGCTCCTGTGCCCAGCCTGCATACCCAGGACATGCTCCTGTACCCAGCCTGCATACCCAGGACATGCTCCTGTACCCAGCCTGCACACCCAGGACATGCTCCTGTGCCCAGCCTGCATACCCAGGACATGCTCCTGTACCCAGCCTGCACACCCAGGACATGCTCCTGTGCCCAGCCTGCACACCCAGGACATGCTCCTGTACCCAGCCTGCATACCCAGGACATGCTCCTGTACCCAGCCTGCACACCCAGGACATGCTCCTGTACCCAGCCTGCACACCCAGGACATGCTCCTGTACCCAGCCTGCACACCCAGGACATGCTATTGTACCCAGCCTGCACACCCAGGACATGCTCCTGTGCCCAGCCTGCATACCCAGGACATGCTCATGTACCCAGCCTGCACACCCAGGACATGCTCCTGTACCCAGCCTGCATACCCAGGACATGCTCCTGTGCCCAGCCTGCATACCCAGGACATGCTCCTGTACCCAGCCTGCACACCCAGGACATGCTCGTGTACCCAGCCTGCATACCCAGGACATGCTCCTGTACCCAGCCTGCACACCCAGGACATGCTCGTGTACCCAACCTGCATACCCAGGACATGCTCCTGTACCCAGCCTGCACACCCAGGACATGCTCCTGTGCCCAGCCTGCACTCCCAGGACATGCTCCTGTGCCCAGCCTGCACACCCAGGACATGCTCCTGTGCCCAGCCTGCACACCCAGGACATGCTCCTGTACCCAGCCTGCACACCCAGGACATGCTCCTGTACCCAGCCTGCACACCCAGGACATGCTCCTGTACCCAGCCTGCACACCCAGGACATGCTCCTGTGCCCAGCCTGCACACCCAGGACATGCTCCTGTACCCAGCCTGCACACCCAGGACATGCTCCTGTGCCAAGCCTGCACACCCAGGACATGCTCCTGTGCCCAGCCTGCACACCCAGGACATGCTCCTGTACCCAGCCTGCACACCCAGGACATGCTCCTGTACCCAGCCTGCACACCCAGGACATGCTCCTGTACCCAGCCTGCACACCCAGGACATGCTATTGTACCCAGCCTGCACACCCAGGACATGCTCCTGTGCCCAGCCTGCATACCCAGGACATGCTCCTGTGCCCAGCCTGCACACCCAGGACAAGCTCCTGTAACCAGCCTGCATACCCAGGACATGCTCCTGTGCCCAGCCTGCATACCCAGGACATGCTCCTGTACCCAGCCTGCACACCCAGGACATGCTCGTGTACCCAGCCTGCATACCCAGGACATGCTCCTGTACCCAGCCTGCACACCCAGGACATGCTCCTGTACCCAGCCTGCACACCCAGGACATGCTCCTGTACCCAGCCTGCACACCCAGGACATGCTCCTGTGCCCAGCCTGCACACCCAGGACATGCTCCTGTACCCAGCCTGCACACCCAGGACATGCTCCTGTGCCCAGCCTGCACATCCAGGACATGCTCCTGTACCCAGCCTGCACACCCAAGACATGCTCCTGTACCCAGCCTGCACACCCAGGACATGCTCCTGTACCCAGCCTGCACACCCAGGACATGCTCCTGTACCCAGCCTGCACACCCAGGACATGCTCCTGTACCCAGCCTGCACACCCAGGACATGCTATTGTACCCAGCCTGCACACCCAGGACATGCTCCTGTACCCAGCCTGCACACACAGGACATGCTCCTGTACCCAGCCTGCACACCCAAGACATGCTCCTGTACCCTGCCTGCACACCCAGGACATGCTCCTGTACCCAGCCTGCACACCCAGGACATGCTCCTGTACCCAGCCTGCACACCCAGGACACGCTCCTGTACCCAGCCTGCACACCCAGGACACGCTCCTGTACCCAGCCTGCACACCCAGGACTTGTACTTTCACCCTGATTGGATCCCCAGGACATGCTCCTGTGCCCAGCCTGCACACCCAGGACATGCTCCTGTACCCAGCCTGCACACCCAGGACATGCTCCTGTACCCAGCCTGCACACCCAGGACATGCTCCTGTACCCAGCCTGCACACCCAGGACATGCTATTGTACCCAGCCTGCACACCCAGGACATGCTCCTGTACCCAGCCTGCACACCCAGGACATGCTCCTGTACCCAGCCTGCACACCCAGGACATGCTCCTGTACCCAGCCTGCACACCCAGGACATGCTCCTGTACCCAGCCTGCACACCCAGGACATGCTATTGTACCCAGCCTGCACACCCAGGACATGCTCCTGTACCCAGCCTGCACACCCAGGACATGCTCCTGTACCCAGCCTGCACACCCAGGACATGCTCCTGTACCCAGCCTGCACACCCAGGACATGCTCCTGTACCCAGCCTGCACACCCAGGACATGCTCCTGTACCCAGCCTGCACACCCAGGACATGCTTCTGTGCCCAGCCTGCACACCCAGGACATGCTCCTGTGCCCAGCCTGCACACCCAGGACATGCTCCTGTACCCAGCCTGCACACCCAGGACATGCTCCTGTGCCCAGCCTGCACACCCAGGACATGCTCCTGTACCCAGCCTGCACACCCAGGACATGCTCGTGTACCCAGCCTGCACACCCAGGACATGCTCCTGTACCCAGCCTGCACACCCAGGACATGCTCCTGTGCCCAGCCTGCACACCCAGGACATGCTCCTGTGCCCAGCCTGCACACCCAGGACATGCTCCTGTACCCAGCCTGCACACCCAGGACATGCTCCTGTACCCAGCCTGCACACCCAGGACATGCTCCTGTACCCAGCCTGCACACCCAGGACATGCTCGTGTACCCAGCCTGCACACCCAGGACATGCTCCTGTACCCAGCCTGCACACCCAGGACATGCTCCTGTACCCAGCCTGCACACCCAGGACATGCTCCTGTACCCAGCCTGCACACCCAGGACATGCTCGTGTACCCAGCCTGCACACCCAGGACATGCTCCAGTACCCAGCCTGCACACCCAGGACATGCTCCAGTACCCAGCCTGCACACCCAGGACATGCTCCTGTACCCAGCCTGCACACCCAGGACATGCTCGTGTACCCAGCCTGCACACCCAGGACATGCTCCTGTGCCCAGCCTGCACACCCAAGACATGCTCCTGTACCCAGCCTGCACACCCAAGACATGCTCCTGTACCCAGCCTGCACACCCAGGACATGCTCCTGTACCCAGCCTTCACACCCAGGACATGCTCCTGTACCCAGCCTGCACACCCAGGACATGCTCCTGTACCCAGCCTGCACACCCAGGACATGCTCCTGTACCCAGCCTGCACACCCAGGACATGCTCCTGTACCCAGCCTGCACACCCAGGACATGCTCCTGTACCCAGCCTGCACACCCAGGACATGCTCCTGTACCCAGCCTGCACACCCAGGACATGCTCCTGTACCCAGCCTGCACACCCAGGACATGCTCCTGTACCCAGCCTGCACACCCAGGACATGCTCCTGTACCCAGCCTGCACACCCAGGACATGCTCCTGTACCCAGCCTGCACACCCAGGACATGCTCCTGTACCCTGCCTGCACACCCAGGACATGCTCGTGTACCCAGCCTGCACACCCAGGACTTGTACTTTCACCCTGATTGGATCCCCAGGACAGGACCCAGTACCCGTACTGCGGCTCAGGAGATCCCTCCGCTGCTCCTTACACTCACTATATTGGTTGTCAGGAGGCGGAGTCACATTCCACGCATTGTCTTCGTTGCCTAGAAGACGAGACATAGAGGCGTGGCCGTTGGAGGCTTGCTCGTTGCTAGGTGACGGCGTCTGGGTCGCGTTGGTCTCGCACTGCGGTTGCCAGGTAACGGCCCGGGACGGGACTGGGAAAGTTTGTGACAGCTGCAAACCGGAACCCCGGGGGAGACGGGAGAGCGGCCGCGGGGACTGCTTCCGGGAGACCACACCGGGCTGCAAATAGAGGTGACCCCCTAATTACTATTATATTAACTCTTCATTATCTACTAATTAATAACAATAACTCCTAATTATAATAACTCCTCAATAATAACAATAACTCCTCATTATAATAACTCCTAATTATAATAACTCCTCAATAATAACAATAACTCCTCATTGTAATAACTCCTAATTATAATAACTCCTCAATAATAACAATAACTCCTCATTATAATAACTCCTCATTATAATAACTCCTCATTATAATAACTCCTAATTATAATAACTCCTCAATAATAACAATAACTCCTCATTATAATAACTCCTCATTATAATAACTCCTAATTATAATAACTCCTCAATAATAACAATAACTCCTCATTATAATAACTCCTAATTATAATAACTCCTCAATAATAACAATAACTCCTCATTATAATAACTCCTAATTATAATAACTCCTCAATAATAACAATAACTCCTCATTATAATAACTCCTAATTATAATAACTCCTCAATAATAACAATAACTCCTCATTATAATAACTCCTCATTATAATAACTCCTCAATAATAACAATAACTCCTCATTATAATAACTCCTAATTATAATAACTCCTCAATAATAACAATAACTCCTCATTATAATAACTCCTCATTATAACGCCTAATTATAATAACTCCTCAATAATAACTCCTCATTATAATAACTCCTCAATAATAACAATAACTCCTCATTATAATAACTCCTCATTATAATAACTCCTCAATAATAACAATAACTCCTCATTATAATAACTCCTCATTATAATAACTCCTCATTATAATAACTCCTCAATAATAACAATAACTCCTCATTATAATAACTCCTAATTATAATAACTCCTCAATAATAACAATAACTCCTCATTATAATAACTCCTAATTATAATAACTCCTCAATAATAACAATAACTCCTCATTATAATAACTCCTCAATAATAACAATAACTCCTCATTATAATAACTCCTCATTATAATAACTCCTCAATAATAACAATAACTCCTCATTATAATAACTCCTCATTATAATAACTCCTAATTATAATAACTCCTCAATAATAACAATAACTCCTCATTATAATAACTCCTAATTATAATAACTCCTCAATAATAACAATAACTCCTCATTATAATAACTCCTCATTATAATAACTCCTAATTATAATAACTCCTCAATAATAACAATAACTCCTCATTATAATAACTCCTAATTATAATAACTCCTCAATAATAACAATAACTCCTCATTATAATAACTCCTCATTATAATAACTCCTAATTATAATAACTCCTCAATAATAACAATAACTCCTCATTATAATAACTCCTAATTATAATAACTCCTCAATAATAACAATAACTCCTCATTATAATATCTCCTAATTAATAACGATAACGCCTCATTATACTAACTCCTCATTATAATAACTCCTCGTTATAATAACTCCTCAATAATAACAATAACTCCTAATTATAATAACTCCTCAATAATAACAATAACTCCTCATTATAATATCTCCTAATTAATAACGATAACGCTTCATTATACTAACTCCTCATTATAATAACTCCTCATTATAATAACTCCTCATTATAATAACTCCTCAATAATAACAATAACTCCTCATTATAATAACTCCTAATTATAATAACTCCTCAATAATAACAATAACTCCTCATTATAATATCTCCTAATTAATAACGATAACGCCTCATTATACTAACTCCTCATTATAATAACTCCTCATTACAATAACTCCTCAATAATAACAATAACTCCTCATTATAATATCTCCTAATTAATAACGATAACGCCTCATTATAATAACGCCTCATTATAATAACTCCTCAATAATAACAATAACGCCTCATTATAATATCTCCTAATTAATAACTATAACGCCTCATTATAATAACGCCTCATTATAATAACTCCTCATTATAATAACTCCTCAATAATAACAATAACTCCTCAATAATAACAATAACTCAATAATAACAATAACTCAATAATAACAATAACTCCTCATTATAATAACTCCTCATTATAATAACTCCTCAATAATAACAATAACTCCTCATTATAATAACTCCTCATTATAATAACTCCTCATTATAATAACTCCTCAATAATAACGATAACGCCTCATTATAATAACTCCTCATTATAATAACTCCTCAATAATAACAATAACTCCTCATTATAATAACTCCTCAATAATAACAATAACTCCTCATTATAATAACTCCTCAATAATAACGATAACGCCTCATTATAATAACTCCTCATTATAATATCTCCTAATTAATAACAATAACTCCTCATTATAATATCTCCTAATTAATAACAATAACTCCTCATTATAATATATCCTAGTTAATAACAATAACTCCTCATTATAATATCTCCTAATTAATAACAATAATTCCTCATTATAATATCTCCTAATTATTAACAAAAACTCCTCATTATAATATCTCCTCAATAATGATAATAACTCCTCATTATAATAACTCCTCAATAATGATAATAACTCCTCATTATAATAACTCCTCAATAATGATAATAATAACTCCTCATTAATAACAATAACTTTTCAATAATAACAATAACTCCTCAATTATAATAACTCCTCAATAATGATAATAATAACTCCTCATTAATAACAATAACTTTTCAATAATAACAATAACTCCTCAATAATAATAACAACTCATTAATAATAAAAAAAACTCCTCATTAATAATAATAACTCCTCATTATAATAACTCCTCAATAATAACAATAACTCCTCAATAATGATAATAATAACTCCTCATTAATAACAATAACTCTTCAATAATAACAATAATTCCTCAATAATAATAACAACTTCTCATTAATAATAACTCCTCATTATAATAACTCCTCAATAATAACAATAACTCCTCATTGTAATAACTCCTTAATAAAAAAAAGAATAACTCAATAATAACAATAACTCCTCAATAATAATAATAACGCCTCAATAATAATAATAATAACTCAATAATAACAATAACTCCTCAATAATAATAACAACTCCTCATTAATAATAAAAAACTCCTCATTAATAATAACTCCTCATTATAATAACTCCTCATTATAATAACTCCTCAATAATAACAATAACTCCTCAATAATGATAATAATAACTCCTCATTAATAACAATAACTCTTCAATAATAACAATAACTCCTCAATAATAATAACAACTTCTCATTAATAATAACTCCTCATTATAATAACTCCTCAATAATAACAATAACTCCTCATTGTAATAACTCCTTAATAAAAAAAAGAATAACTCAATAATAACAATAACTCCTCAATAATAATAATAACGCCTCAATAATAATAATAACTCAATAATAATAATAACTCCTCAATAATAATACGGTAACTCCTCAAAATAACAAAAACTCCTCAATAATAATAATAACTCAATAATAATAATAACTCCTCAATAAAAACAATAACTTAATAATAACAGTAACTCATCATTAATATTAATAACTCCTCATTATAATAACTCCTCATCATAATAACTCCTCAATAAAAACAATTACTCCTCAATAATAATAATAACTCCTCAATAATAATAACTCCTCAATAATAATAACAACTTCTCATTAATAATAACTCCTCATTATAATAACTCCTCAATAATAACAATAACTCCTCATTGTAATAACTCCTCAATAATAACAATAACTCAATAATAACAGTAACTCATCATTAATATTAATAACTCCTCATTATAATAACTCCTCATTATAATAACTCCTCAATAAAAACAATTACTCCTCAATAATAATAATAACTCCTCAATAATAATAACTCCTCAATAATAACAATAACTCCTCAATAATAACAATAACTCAATAATAACAGTAACTCATCATTAATATTAATAACAACTCATTATAATAACTCCTCATTATAATAACTCCTCAATAAAAACAATTACTCCTCAATAATAATAATAACTCCTCAATAATAACAACTCCTCATTATAATAACTCCTCAATAATAACAATAACTCCTCATTATAATAACTCCTCAATAATAATAACTCCTCATTAATAATAATAACTCCTCATTATAATAACTCCTCAATAATAACAATAACTCCTCAATAATAATAATAACTCCTCAATAATAACAATAACTCCTCATTATAATAACTCCTCAATAATAATACCGGTAATAACTCCTCAATAATAATAATAATAACTCCTCATTATAATAACTCCTCAATAATAATAATTCCTCATTAATAATATCTACTAATTAATAATAACTCCTCAATAATAATAACGCTCATTAAGAACAATAACGCCTCAATAATAATAATTCCTTGTTAATAATATCTACTAATTGATAATACGGTAACTCCTCAATAATAATTCACATTAATAATAATATCTCCTCATTAATAAAAATAATAACTCCAATAATAATAACGCACATTAATAATAACTCCTCAATAATAACAATAGCTCCTCAATAATAATAGTAATAGCTCCTCAATAATAAGAATTACTCCTCAATAATAATAATTCCTCATTAATAATATCTACTAATTAAAAATAAGAACACCTCAATAATAAGAAAGCTCATTAATAATATCTACTAATTAATAATAATAACTCCTTGATAATAATAACGCTCATTAATAATAATATCTCCTCATTAATAATAATACCAACTCCTCATTTTAATATCTCCTAATTAATAACTCCTCAATAATAATTACTACTCATTAATAATAATAACTCCTCAATAATAATATAGCTCATTAATAATAATAACTCCTCAATAATAATATAGCTCATTAATAATAAAAACTCCTCATTATGATATCTCCTTATTAATAATGATAAATCCTCATTAATAATAATAACGTCTCAATAATAATAACACCCATGAATGTGAAAATGAGAGAAATAATAAGAAAAATATTTCCATTTATGGGTGACATTTGAATGAATTTGGAGGCATGGGGGATGGAACAAAAAAAACCTGTTAATAAACATATCTATGGCAGCGAAAATCTGCATAGCAAGACACTGGAGGAAGCCTGATCCTGTCCCCTGGGTAATGGCGGATAATCAAATTGTTTAAGAAATAGACACCTTAAACAATGTGAAATAGATTGGGAGGGAAGGGGGTCTCCATGGGATCTGTTGGTAGGCCGATGCACAGGTGGGGCCCCCCCCCTCCGTCAGGATGAATGGGGTTTGTGGTGCGAATGTGGACTCCTCATTACAAAATCTCCTCATTAATAATAAAAACATCAATAATATTAACAACTCCTTATTATAATATGTCCTCATTATTAATAATAACTCCACAATAATAATAATGCCAACTAATAATAATAACTCATCTTTAATAATAACTCCTCATTAATAATAATGCACACTAATAATAATAAATCCTCTAATAATAACTCCTCAGTAATAATAATGCCCACTAATAATAATAAATCCTCTAATAATAACTCCTCAGTAATAATAATGCACACTAATAATAATAAATTCTCTAATAATAACTCCTCATTAATAATAATGCACACTAATAATAATAACTCATCTTTAATAATAACTCCTCAGTAATAATAATGCACACTAATAATAACTCATCTTTAATAATAACTCCTCATTAATAATAATGCCCACTAATAATAATAAATCCTCTAATAATAACTCCTCATTAATAATAATGCACACTAATAATAATAACTCATCTTTAATAATAACTCCTCAGTAATAATAATGCACACTAATAATAATAAATCCTCTAATAATAACTCCTCATTAATAATAATGCCCACTAATAATAATAAATCCTCTAATAATAACTCCTCAGTAATAATAATGCACACTAATAATAATAAATCCTCTAATAATAACTCCTCAGTAATAATAATGCACACTAATAATAATAAATCCTCTAATAATAACTCCTCAGTAATAATAATGCACACTAATAATAATAAATCCTCTAATAATAACTCCTCATTAATAATAATGCACACTAATAATAATAAATCCTCTAATAATAACTCCTCAGTAATAATAATGCACACTAATAATAATAACTCATCTTTAATAATAACTCCTCAGTAATAATAATGCACACTAATAATAATAACTCATCTTTAATAATAACTCCTCAGTAATAATAATGCACACTAATAATAATAAATCCTCTAATAATAACTCCTCAGTAATAATAATGCACACTAATAATAATAAATCCTCTAATAATAACTCCTCAGTAATAATAATGCACACTAATAATAATTAATCCTCTAATAATAACTCCTCATTAATAATAATGCACACTAATAATAATAAATCCTCTAATAATAACTCCTCAGTAATAATAATGCACACTAATAATAATAAATCCTCTAATAATAACTCCTCATTAATAATAATGCACACTAATAATAATAAATCCTCTAATAATAACTCCTCATTAATAATAATGCACACTAATAATAATAAATCCTCTAATAATAACTCCACAATAATAATAATGCCCACTAATAATAATAAATCCTCTAATAATAACTCCTCAGTAATAATAATGCACACTAATAATAATAAATCCTCTAATAATAACTCCTCATTAATAATAATGCACACTAATAATAATAAATCCTCTAATAATAACTCCTCATTAATAATAATGCACACTAATAATAATAAATCCTCTAATAATAACTCCTCATTAATAATAATGCACACTAATAATAATAAATCCTCTAATAATAACTCCTCATTAATAATAATGCACACTAATAATAATAAATCCTCTAATAATAACTCCTCAATAATAATAATGCCTCATTAGTAAAAACTCCTCATTAATAACGCCTTATTATATTAACTACTAATTAATAATAGGTCATTAATAAAAATAACTTCATTAATAATAACTCCTCAGTAATAATAAGAAATCCCCATTAATTTTAACTCCTCATTATGAAAACACCCCAACAATAATAACCCCTCATTAATAACTCATCAATAATAATAACTCCTCATTAATAATAACTCCTCAATAATAACAACACCTCATTAATAATAATAGCTACTCAATAATAATAACACCTCATTTATAATAACTCCTCATTAAAAATAACATCTTAATATAATAACTCCTTATTCAAAATAGCTTAATTAATAACTCCTCAATAATAATAATAAAAATAATAAGAAATCTCCATTAATAATAACGCCTCATTATAAAAACTCCCCATTAATAATAACCCCTCATTAATAACTCCTCACTAATAATAACTCCTCAATAATAACAATGCCTCATTAATGATAATAAATTCTCAATAATAATGCCTCATTTATAATAACTCCTAATTAATAACTCCTCATTAAAATTAACTCAACTTAAATAATAACTCCTTATTCAAAATAACTTCATTAATAATAACGCCTCAATAATAATAAGAAATCAATACTAATAATAATAATTACACATTTCCCATTGAAAAGCAGTTCATATGCATGTCAAGCCACAGGCGATGTCATAAACATGAGACTGCCACAGACACATTTTAAATAACATTTTCTCCTAATTTAGGCATTTGCTTGCAGTTTTGCTAACACAATGTATAGATCACTTTCAATCATTGTTTATTCTTTCCATTCGGCAGTAAAAACAGTGGGGATCCAGTTCATTTAATTCCTTGCCGACTGTCCTTTAATATACAAAGACATATGAGGTTACCGCATTGTCCACTTTTGCACCAACCTAGAATATAGCTGGGCCTTCAACTTATTTGGTGCATTCAGAATCCTAAGTACCGTATTTATCGGCGTATAACACACACTTTTTCTCCCTGAAAATAGGGGGAAAATGATGTGTGCGTGTTATACGCCGAAAAACAAAAAAAAATCTAAAACTTACCTCGTTCCTGCTCTGTCCCCCGGTGCTCTGAAGCTGCGTGGCTGTGAGGGAAGCGTTGTGAGCTTCCCTCCAGCCGCGCGGTCAATAAAGTGTGTTTTTTTTTAAAACACACTTTATTGACCGCGCGGATGGAGGGGAGCTCACAACGCTTCCCTCACAGCCACGCAGCTTCAGAGCACCGGGAGACGGAGCAGGAACGAGGTAAGTGCTGGGGTCTGGGGGAGGAGGGTGGCATAACGAGCATACTAAGGGGCAATATCCTGGCATATTGGGGGCAATATCATGGCATATTAAATGGCATATTGGGGGCAATATCTGGCATATTAAAATGGCATATTGGGGGCAATATCCTGCATATTAAATGGCATATTGGGGGCAATATCCTGCATATTAAATGGCATATTGGGGGCAATATCCTGCATATTAAATGGCATATTGGGGGCAATATCCTGCATATTAAATGACATATTGGGGGCAATATCCTGCATATTAAATGGCATATTGGGGGCAATATCCTGGCATATTAAATGGCATATTGGGGGCAATATCCTGGCATATTAAATGGCATATTGGGGGCAATATCCTGGCATATTAAATGGCATATTGGGGGCAATATCCTGCATATTAAATGGCATATTGGGGGCAATATCCTGCATATTAAATGGCATATTGGGGGCAATATCCTGGCATATTAAATGGCATATTGGGGGCAATATCCTGCATATTAAATGGCATATTGGGGGCAATATCTGGCATATTAAATGGCATATTGGGGGCAATATCCTGGCATATTAAATGGCATATTGGGGGCAATATCCTGGTATATTGGGGGCAATATCCTGGCATATTAAAATGGCATATTGGGGGCAATATCCTGGCATATTGGGGGCAATATCCTGGCATATTAAAATGGCATATTGGGGGCAATATCCTGCATATTAAATGGCATATTGGGGGCAATATCCTGGCATATTAAATGGCATATTGGGGGCAATATCCTGCATATTAAATGGCATATTGGGGGCAATATCCTGCATATTAAATGGCATATTGGGGGCAATATCCTGGCATATTAAATGGCATATTGGGGGCAATATCCTGGCATATTAAAATGGCATATTGGGCTTCAAAGTTCTTTATTTGAAATTTAAGGTTTTTTTTCCTAAAATTTCCTTCTTAAAATGAGGTGCGTGTTATACGCCGACGCGTGTTATAGGCCGATAAATACGGTGCTTGGTCTGAAAGAAATGCTGCTTTCTCTAGTTTAATCTTATTTTTTTTTTTTTTTTTTAAATGATCATCCAACTCAGGAATAAAGCTATTAGAAATAATTCACAAACAGTGAAATAAGATTGACCTGCTAAATTGAGAAATCTGTGACTGGAATTAATGTAGGATGAATAGGATTATCCCATCAGGACGAGTTCCTAGGAGATGGATAAGCAGTAACCGCAAGGAAAATTAGATTTAACAGTGCATTAAATTGCATATTTAAGAAAGCATCCACCGGTAGATTATATCCAAATACCGAGTCACGCTTCGGAAAATGAAAAGCAGTTCTGGTGGAAAAAAAAAACCTTAAAAAGCTAATGCGCTTGTTAATTTATTATACAGGAAATGACAGAGGAGATATCAGACAGAAGGGGCCATTTGCATTTTAGACTCAATTACGCTGAAGAGTTGAGAATCAAAAAGGACTTGGAAAGATTGCTAAAACGTCCCCAAAAGGATTTCAGACATGCCACATTGGAAGCCAGGCCTGGAAGTGGCTCAGCATCTCATCAGCTTCATTCTTTATCCAGTCCGCCAGCTAAAGCTGCACATAATCCTCTAGGTCCTCTCTTCCATTCCCCAGGTCCAGTTAATGATACGCTAACTAATTTGCTAGCTAGGCCAGTGTCACAAAGTGCTAGAACGTTGTCCAAAAATGCCACAGAAGAAACCAAAGGCCACGGTGCTCCTCAAAATGACCATTCGTATATCCGACCCCAAGCAGGCAATCTGAAAAAAACAGCTATATCATCCATAGTTGGAACAACCAAGTGTATATCAGTGTTTAAACGGCCAGAACCGCCATCAAAGCCAAGGTCTTACATGCCCAAGATGCCACCAAAGCCTCGTGCTTCTGAAAAGCTAAAAAAGGAGAGAGAAATTCCAAAATTAACAAGTCTTGCGACACCTAAAATCAAGAAAACTGGTGGTGTCCGATCTCACTCTACGTCTTCTATAGACAGCGATGCCAGCAGCTCCTCCTCAGATTCTGATTCAGCGGACAACGATGACTCTAAGAGTAGACGAAAGCCTAGTAAGAGACACAAGAAATGTAGCGCGAAAAAAGGCCGTGACGTTGCCTTATCGGAAAATAAGAGGGAGTGCATGGGGACGGACCAGGGGACCTCCCGGGCACTAATGTCCCAAATATCAGTACCTCCTGTGCTTCCAGTAGATGGACAGAGCCAGAGAACAGTAGAGAAGATAGAGATCAAACCGATTCCTCTTATATCACCAGTGAAGGCTGCAGCCAGATCAGTGGATGAAATTATAGCTTCCTTACGATCTCCCAACGTGTACACTGCATCTGATCTTATGATAAAGCAGTTAATGGAGAGTGTACTGGGTCTGCAATACGAGGTATCGTTTGGGGTAAGTGAAATTATTAATATTATACAAGTTGTTCAATAAGGTTTTTATCGTTTTCTTACAACCTCTTCAGTTGTGTCAGTTTTTTTTGGTTGCCTCTACGATTTCTGTCTAGTGTCATAAAATCACCTCCATGCTTTGACCTTCTCTAAGACCCCTCTGCTTATTATTTTTATGTGTAATATTGTGTGCTCGGCAGGAAGATGTGAAAGAGAGGCCGGAAGAGAAGCAACCACCCCCAACAGATGTCCTACCTCCGGACCAGGTATCATGAACATCATAGATTTCATCGAACAACATATATATTGCTTTTCTCTTTTAGATACAATGCAGGGGTCTGTAAAAGGTCAATGGTGGGGCTGAGTTCTAAAAGTGGTCCGGTCACCTTGAAAACCAATGGAATGTTCCTGCTAATTACATCACTTTTAGAACTTTGTCCCAGAAATGAGCTGTAATGAAAATGACCAATTTTTTTTTTTTTTTTTTTTTAGCTTTTCCTCTACCGACATTCATGTGTATACCCTCTGATTGAGACACAGTGGGGCTGTCGTCTATTTAAAAAAAAATGCGTCCGCTAGCCAGGTCTGCGCTGCTGGGCAGACACTCATTACGACAACCAACTAGGCACACGTAGCTTGCAAACCACTGATTAGAAGCAGAATATTTTTTCTGCTCTATAGTCTCGGAGCAGCAGGATATTGGGAAGCGATATTGTGCCGATGAGGTTGACATTGAGGTTGGATGGGAACTGAGCAGGACATTATGATCTACCTGCAAAGGGCTGTACAATTTGAAGGGGTGGGGGGCTCCAAACAAAAGTCCACACGCTATTATCAGCAGGATGCATGTTAGCTCTCCTGTAACTTGTGTATACTTTGAAGCAACTGAAAGACTTAATGCAAATAATAATCCAACTTTAAGTCTGTGAATATTGATGTAGATCTGCTCCTTTGTACCCGAATGACCACAACTTCTCCATATCGCTAAACAAAATCATAGCTCAATGTTTCTAGACCAGTACTGGCTGTGTGCCATTTGGGAACCAGTATATTGAGACACATCACTAGAGCCACGTCAGTATTTGCTATTGCTAAATTAATAAACCATTCAAGAAGTTGTGCACACGGTGCGTCGAGATGCTCACATCAATAAGCACAGGTTTTACTGTTACTAAATGCTAAATGGATCATTATTAACAGAGCTTTACCTGTTTTAGATTCCTGACATAGCTGGCGCACCGTCGAATAACAGTATTTTGGGAGAACCCTTTCCCCTCTCTACTGAGAAACATCATGAAAAACCTTCCGCCTTGGTCACCCCAACCCAAGAAGGAACCAAGATTGAGACTGAACAGGAGGAAAAGTCTCCCCTGAAATCCCCAATCCAGGTATTAAAGCCTGGCATGCTTCCAGATCCCTGACTGTGCTATACTATTACATTATGCGTAATATTGTCACAAGAAGGCACAGATTTAATCTCTTCTTCAATCTACAGTCAGTAAATCAGGACAGGGAAACCAGTAAGGCTGTTTTATTTATTTTCTTTATTTATTCTGTGTTTCGGTTGGAATACCTCTTGATAAAGGCTTTTCCAGCCGAAACGTGGAAACGGATCCACTACCTCCACCTTTGTCGGACATTTGATGCTCCTTTTATTTCAGGGTTGAGTCAGTGGCTAATTTCTGTTATGGATTAATTATGTTGATTTGTTTTGGTTTTGCTTATACTAATATAAGGAAGAATACAGTGAGATTTCTCTCATTTTGGTTTACTGGTGGAGTCTAGGGAGGGGGCAGGAAACATGGGGGCGGAGTCTTTGGAGGGGGACATAGCTCCCAAATCGGGACTGTCCTGTGCAAAGCGGGATGGTTGGGAGATATGCCCACACGCAGCAATAATCAGTAATACGATCCTTAATATGACTGACAGGTAATAAAGTACGCTGGAAGCAGGATTACCCTTTCATTAGGTCTGATGCAATCCTTATTATATAATTAACTATTTCCCCCCCATGGTATTACATATCAGATCATTCAACACATAACATTTTTCGCACAGAATATAAACACATGCTAAACCTCTCATGCACAGCTGTACTAGACAGTCTATACACATAGCCCAGGACAGAGTCAGATAACCTCTCATGCACAGCTGTACTAGACAGTCTGTACAAATAGCCCGGGACAGAGGTACAGAGTCAGATAACCTCTCATGCACAGCTGTACTAGACAGTCTATACACATAGCCCAGGACAGAGGTGCAGAGTCAGATAACCTCTCATGCACAGCTGTACTAGACAGTCTATACACATAGCCCAGGACAGAGGTGCAGAGTCAGATAACCTCTCATGCACGGCTGTACTAGACAGTCTGTACACATAGCCCAGGACAGAGTCAGATAACCTCTCATGCACGGCTGTACTAGACAGTCTGTACACATAGCCCGGGACAGAGGAGCAGAGCCAGATAACCTCTCATGCACGGCTGTACTAGACAGTCTATACACATAGCCCGGGACAGAGGAGCAGAGTCAGATAACCTCTCATGCACAGCTGTACTAGACAGTCTATACACATAGCCTGGGACAGAGGTGCAGAGTCAGATAACCTCTCATGCACAGCTGTACTAGACAGTCTATACACATAGCCCGGGACAGAGGTACAGAGTCAGATAACCTCTCATGCACAGCTGTACTAGACAGTCTATACACATAGCCTGGGACAGAGGTGCAGAGTCAGATAACCTCTCATGCACAGCTGTACTAGACAGTCTATACACATAGCCCGGGACAGAGGTGCAGAGTCAGATAACCTCTCATGCACAGCTGTACTAGACAGTCTATACACATAGCCCGGGACAGAGGTGCAGAGTCAGATAACCTCTCATGTACAGCTGTACTAGACAGTCTTTACACATAGCCTGGGACTGAGGTGCAGAGTCAGATAACCTCTCATGCACGGCTGTACTAGACAGTCTATACACATAGCCCGGGACAGAGGTGCAGAGTCAGATAACCTCTCATGTACAGCTGTACTAGACAGTCTATACACATAGCCCGGGACAGAGGTGCAGAGTCAGATAACCTCTCATGCACAGCTGTACTAGACAGTCTATACACATAGCCCAGGTCAGAGGAGCAGAGTCAGATAACCTCTCATGCACAGCTGTACTAGACAGTCTATACACATAGCCCGGGACAGAGGTGCAGAGTCAGATAACCTCTCATGCACGGCTGTACTACACAGTCTATACACATAGCCCGGGACAGAGGTGCAGAGTCAGATAACCTCTCATGCACGGCTGTACT
The DNA here is from genome assembly GCA_036172795.1 of Pelodytes ibericus. NCBI lineage: Eukaryota > Metazoa > Chordata > Amphibia > Anura > Pelodytidae > Pelodytes > Pelodytes ibericus. Next base: position 9,145,987 of record CM069868.1, on the reverse strand, counting down.
AGACAGTCTGTACACATAGCCCGGGACAGAGGTGCAGAGTCAGATAACCTCTCATGCACGGCTGTACTAGACAGTCTATACACATAGCCCAGGACAGAGTCAGATAACCTCTCATGTACAGCTGTACTAGACAGTCTATACACATAGCCCGGGACAGAGGTGCAGAGTCAGATAACCTCTCATGCACGGCTGTACTAGACAGTCTGTACACATAGCCCGGGACAGAGGTGCAGAGTCAGATAACCTCTCATGCACGGCTGTACTAGACAGTCTATACACATAGCCCGGGACAGAGGTGCAGAGTCAGATAACCTCTCATGTACAGCTGTACTAGACAGTCTATACACATAGCCCGGGACAGAGGTGCAGAGTCAGATAACCTCTCATGCACAGCTGTACTAGACAGTCTATACACATAGCCCGGGACAGAGGTGCAGAGTCAGATAACCTCTCATGCACGGCTGTACTAGACAGTCTATACACATAGCCCAGGACAGAGTCAGATAACCTCTCATGCACGGCTGTACTAGACAGTCTGTACACATAGCCCGGGACAGAGGAGCAGAGCCAGATAACCTCTCATGCACGGCTGTACTAGACAGTCTATACACATAGCCCGGGACAGAGGAGCAGAGTCAGATAACCTCTCATGCACAACTGTACTAGACAGTCTATACACATAGCCTGGGACAGAGGTGCAGAGTCAGATAACCTCTCATGCACAGCTGTACTAGACAGTCTATACACATAGCCCGGGACAGAGGTACAGAGTCAGGTAACCTCTCATGCACAGCTGTACTAGACAGTCTATACACATAGCCCGGGACAGAGGTGCAGAGTCAGATAACCTCTCATGTACAGCTGTACTAGACAGTCTTTACACATAGCCTGGGACTAAGGTGCAGAGTCAGATAACCTCTCATGCACGGCTGTACTAGACAGTCTATACACATAGCCCGGGACAGAGGTGCAGAGTCAGATAACCTCTCATGTACAGCTGTACTAGACAGTCTATACACATAGCCCGGGACAGAGGTGCAGAGTCAGATAACCTCTCATGCACGGCTGTACTACACAGTCTATACACATAGCCCGGGACAGAGGTGCAGAGTCAGATAACCTCTCATGCACGGCTGTACTAGACAGTCTGTACACATAGCCCGGGACAGAGGTGCAGAGTCAGATAACCTCTCATGCACGGCTGTACTAGACAGTCTATACACATAGCCCAGGACAGAGTCAGATAACCTCTCATGTACAGCTGTACTAGACAGTCTATACACATAGCCTGGGACTGAGGTGCAGAGTCAGATAACCTCTCATGCACGGCTGTACTAGACAGTCTATACACATAGCCCAGGACAGAGTCAGATAACCTCTCATGCACAGCTGTACTAGACAGTCTATACACATAGCCCGGACAGAGGTGCAGAGTCAGATAACCTCTCATGCACGGCTGTACTAGACAGTCTGTACACATAGCCTGGGACAGAGGTGCAGAGTCAGATAACCTCTCATGCACAGCTGTACTAGACAGTCTATACACATAGCCCGGGACAGAGGTGCAGTCAGATGACCTCTCATGCACGGCTGTACTAGACAGTCTGTACACATAGCCCAGGACAGAGGTGCAGAGTCAGATAACCTCTCATGCACAGCTGTACTAGACAGTCTATACACATAGCCCGGGACTGAGGTGCAGAGTCAGATAACCTCTCATGCACGGCTGTACTAGACAGTCTTTACACATAGCATGGGACTGAGGTGCAGAGTCAGATAACCTCTCATGCACGGCTGGACTAGACAGTCTATACACATAGCCCAGGACAGAGGTGCAGAGTCAGATAACCTCTCATGCACAGCTGTACTAGACAGTCTGTACACATAGCCCGGGACAGAGGTGCAGAGTCAGATAACCTCTCATGTACAGCTGGACTAGACAGTTTTTACACATAGCCCGGGACAGAGGTGCAGAGTCAGATAACCTCTCATGTACAGCTGTACTAGACAGTCTATACACATAGCCCGGGACAGAGGTGCAGAGTCAGATAACCTCTCATGCACAGCTGTACTATACAGTCTATACACATAGCCCGGTACAGAGGTGCAGAGTCAGATAACTTCTCATGCACAGCTGTACTAGACAGTCTATACACATAGCCCGGGACAGAGGTGCAGAGTCAGATAACCTCTCATGCACAGCTGTACTAGACAGTCTATACACATAGCCCGGGACAGAGGAGCAGAGTCAGATAACCTCTCATGCACAGCTGTACTAGACAGTCTGTACACATAGCCCGGGACAGAGTCAGATAACCTCTCATGCACAGCTGTACTAGACAGTCTGTACACATAGCCCAGGACAGAGGTGCAGAGTCAGATAACCTCTCATACACAGCTGTACTAGACAGTCTTTACACAAAGCCCGGGAGAGAGGTGCAGAGTCAGATAACCTCTCATGCACGGCTGTACTAGACAGTCTATACACATAGCCCGGGACAGAGGTGCAGAGTCAGATAACCTCTCATGCACAACTGTACAAGACAGTCTATACGCATAGCCCGGGACAGAGGTGCAGAGTCAGATAACCTCTCATGCACAGCTGTACAAGACAGTCTATACGCATAGCCCGGGACAGAGGTGCAGAGTCAGATAACCTCTCATGCACGGCTGTACTAGACAGTCTATACACATAGCCCGGGACAGAGGTGCAGAGTCAGATAACCTCTCATGCACGGCTGTACTAGACAGTCTATACACATAGCCCGGGACAGAGGTGCAGAGTCAGATAACCTCTCATGCACGGCTGTATTAGACAGTCTATACACATAGCCCGGGACAGAGGAGCAGAGACAGATAACCTCTCATACACAGCTGTACTAGACAGTCTTTACACAAAGCCCAGGACAGAGGTGCAGAGTCAGATAACCTCTCATGCACAGCTGTACTAGACTGTCTATACACATTGCCCAGAACAGAGTTGCAGAGCCAGATAACCTCTCATGCACGGCTGTACTAGACAGTCTATACACATAGCCCAGGACAGAGGTGCAGAGTCAGATAACCTCTCATGCACAGCTGTACTAGACAGTCTATACACATTGCCCAGGACAGAGGTGCAGAGTCAGATAACCTCTCATGCACAGCTGTATTAGACAGTCTATACACATAGCCCAGGACAGAGGGGCAGTGTCAGATAACCTCTCATGCCCAGCTGTACTAGACAGTCTTTACACATAGCCCGGGACAGAGGTGCAGAGTCAGATTACCTCCCATGCGCAGCTGTACTAGACAGTCTATACACATAGCCCGGGACAGAGGTGCAGAGTCAGATAACCTCTCATGCACGGCTGTACTAGACAGTCTATACACATAGCCCAGGACAGAGGTGCAGAGTCAGATAACCTCTCATGCACGGCTGTACTAGACAGTCTATACACATAGCCCGGGACAGAGGTGCAGAGTCAGATAACCTCTCATGCATGGCTGTACTAGACAGTCTATACACATAGCCCAGGACAGAGGTGCAGAGTCAGATAACCTCTCATGCACGGCTGTACTAGACAGTCTATACACATAGCCTAGGACAGAGGTGCAGAGTCAGATAACCTCCCATGCACAGCTGTACTAGACAGTCTATACACATAGCCCAAGACAGAGGTGCAGAGTCAGATAACCTCTCATGCACAGCTGTACTAGACAGTCTATACACATAGCCCGGGACAGAGGTGCAGAGTCAGATAACCTCTCATGCACGGCTGTACTAGACAGTCTATACACATAGCCCGGGACAGAGGTACAGAGTCAGATAACCTCTCATGCACAGCTGTACAGACAGTCTTTACACAAAGCCCAGGACAGAGGTGCAGAGTCAGATAACCTCTCATGCACAGCTGTACTAGACAGTCTATACACATAGCCCGGGACAGAGGTGCAGAGTCAGATAACGTCTCATGCACGGCTGTACTAGACAGTCTATACACATAGCCCGGGACAGAGGTGCAGAGTCAGATAACCTCTCATGCACGGCTGTATTAGACAGTCTATACACATAGCCCGGGACAGAGGAGCAGAGACAGATAACCTCTCATACACAGCTGTACTAGACAGTCTTTACACAAAGCCCAGGACAGAGGTGCAGAGTCAGATAACCTCTCATGCACAGCTGTACTAGACTGTCTATACACATTGCCCAGAACAGAGTTGCAGAGCCAGATAACCTCTCATGCACGGCTGTACTAGACAGTCTATACACATAGCCCAGGACAGAGGTGCAGAGTCAGATAACCTCTCATGCACAGCTGTACTAGACAGTCTATACACATTGCCCAGGACAGAGGTGCAGAGTCAGATAACCTCTCATGCACAGCTGTATTAGACAGTCTATACACATAGCCCAGGACAGAGGGGCAGTGTCAGATAACCTCTCATGCCCAGCTGTACTAGACAGTCTTTACACATAGCCCGGGACAGAGGTGCAGAGTCAGATTACCTCCCATGCGCAGCTGTACTAGACAGTCTATACACATAGCCCGGGACAGAGGTGCAGAGTCAGATTACCTCCCATGCACAGCTGTACTAGACAGTCTATACACATAGCCCAAGACAGAGGTGCAGAGTCAGATAACCTCTCATGCACAGCTGTACTAGACAGTCTATACACATAGCCCGGGACAGAGGTGCAGAGTCAGATAACCTCTCATGCACAGCTGTACTAGACAGTCTATACACATTGCCCAGGACAGAGATGCAGAGCCAGATAACCTCTCATGCACAGCTGTATTAGACAGTCTTTACACATAGCCCGGGACAGAGGTGCAGAGTCAGATTACCTCCCATGCACAGCTGTACAGACAGTCTATACACATAGCCCGGGACAGAGGTGCAGAGCCATATAACCTCTCATGCACAGCTGTACTAGACAGTCTATACACATAGCCCGGGACAGAGGTGCAGAGTCAGATAACCTCTCATGCACGGCTGTACTAGACAGTCTGTACACATAGCCCGGGACAGAGCCATATAGCCTCTCATGCACGGCTGTACTAGACAGTCTATACACATAGCCCGGGACAGAGGTGCAGAGTCAGATTACCTCCCATGCACAGCTGTACTAGACAGTCTATACACATAGCCCGGGACAGAGGTGCAGAGTCAGATAACCTCTCATGCACAGCTGTACTAGACAGTCTGTACACATAGCCTGGGACAGAGGTGCAGAGTCAGATAACCTCTCATGCACGGCTGTACTAGACAGTCTGTACACATAGCCCAGGACAGAGGTGCAGAGTCAGATAACCTCTCATGCACAGCTGTACTAGACAGTCTATACACATAGCCCAGGACAGAGGTGCAGAGTCAGATAACCTCTCATGCACGGCTGTACTAGACAGTCTATACACATAGCCCAGGACAGAGGTGCAGAGTCAGATAACCTCTCATGCACAGCTGTATTAGACAGTCTATACACATAGCCCAGGACAGAGGTGCAGAGTCAGATAACCTCTCATGCACAGCTGTACTAGACAGTCTATACACATAGCCCGGGACAGAGGTGCAGAGCCATATAGCCTCTCATGCACGGCTGTACTAGACAGTCTTTGAAGCACATTATCTCATCAAGCAGGAAAGTTTCCCTTTACCTGGTAGAACAAGATGCTTATTAGAGTGTTTGTTAAGCACTGAGTGGGGGGCTAATGGCTATTGTGATCTGTGGCGACTGACTGGCTGTGTTACAAGGTTGAAATCATCAGGTGTTGACAGAACAATTGTTTGTATTTTTTGTGTATAGATTGGAAAACTCTTGTTTTCTTCGTTTAACCCCTGAAATGTTTGTCTTTCTGGTTTTGTTAAGATATCCGTCTCAGACGTCGTAGGCGTGAAAGGAGACGCAGCGCCACTGAGAAGACGAGAAGATGGAAAGATACATCGTCCGCCAACCCTCCTCGCCACCTGGGAACCCAGAGCCAAGTAATCATCACAAGATATCTTCTCAGACAGCCTCTGTCTATTCATTGCTGTCTCTCTCTGTTAATTTCTGCATCACCTATAATCATTAAATTATACCCTTTTTATATATTATCTTTTTATATATATTCTTTTTATATATTATCTTTTTAATAAATATTCCTTTTATATATTACCGTTTTATACGTTCCTTTTATATATTACCTTTTTATACGTTCCTTTTATATATTACCTTTTTTTTTATATATTCCATTTATATATTACCTTTTTACATATATTCCTTCTATATATTACCTTTTTTATATATTCCTATCTATTTATATATATTTTATATATTACCTTTTTATATATATTCCTTTTGTATATTACCTTTTTTATACATTTATTTTATGTTACCTTTTTATATATATTCCTTTTATATATATATATATTTCTTTTTCTTTTATATATTACATTTTTATTTATATTCCTTTTATATATTATCTTTTTTATATATTTATTTTTATATATTACCTTTTTATATATATTCTGTTTATATATTACCTTTTTACATATATTCCTTCTATATATTACCTTTTTTATATATTCCTATATATTTATATATATTTTATATATTACCTTTTTATATATATTCCTTTTGTATATTACCTTTTTTATACATTTATTTTATATGTTACCTTTTTATATATATTCCTTTTATATATATTTATTTTTCTTTTATATATTACATTTTTCTTTATATTCCTTTTATATATTATTTTTTTTATATATTACCTTTTTATATATATTCTGTTTATATATTACCTTTTTATATATATTCCTTTTATATATTACCTTTTTTTATATTCAACATGGTAAAGGAGGAGAATATATTTAAAAGAAGAAAAACTACCAAAACTAGAGAACAGTAGAAGTGGTAGAGGTTAATACAGTGAAGGAGTTTAAGCATGCGTGGGATAGGTATAAGGCTATCCTAGATATAAGATAAGGCCAGGGACTAATGAAAGTATTACATTACTGAGAGGGTAGTGGATGTATGGAATAGACTTCCAGTAGAAGGGGTAGAGGTTAATACAGTGAAGGAGTTTAAGCATGCGTGGGATAGGTATAAGGCTATCCTAGATATAAGATAAGGCCAGGGACTAATGAAAGTAATACTTTACTGAGAGGGTAGTGGATGTATGGAATAGTCTTCCATTATAAGTGGTAGAGGTTAATACAGTGAAGAAGTTTAAGCATGCGTGGGATAGGTATAAGGCAATCCTAGATATAAGATAAGGTCAGGGACTAATGAAAGTATTACATTACTGAGAGGGTAGTGGATGCATGGGATAGTCTTCCAGTAGAAGTGGTAGAGGTTAATACAGTGAAGGAGTTTAAGCATGCGTAGGATAGGTATAAGGCTATCCTAGATATAAGATAAGGCCAGGGACTAATGAAAGTATTACTTTACTGAGAGGGTAGTGGATGTATGGAATAGTCTTCCAGTAGAAGGGGTAGAGGTTAATACAGTGAAGGAGTTTAAGCATGCGTGGGATAGGTATAAGGCTATCCTAGATATAAGATAAGGCCAGGGACTAATGAAAGTATTACATTACTGAGAGGGTAGTGGATGTATGGAATAGTCTTCCAGTAGAAGTGGTAGAGGTTAATACAGTGAAGGAGTTTAAACATACGTGGGATAGGTATAAGGCTATCCTAGATATAAGATAAGGCCAGGGACTAATGAAAGTATTACTTTACTGAGAGGGTAGTGGATGCATGGAATAGCCTTCCAGCAGGAATGGTAGAGGTTTATACAGTGTTTAAGCATGTATGGGCAAACGTCTATCCCAGAAATAAGATAAGTCCAGGGACCAATATTAAGATTATTCTTTTTTTAGGTCGACTAGATGAGTCGAATTGTTCTTATTTATGTTTCTGTAAAATTAAAAAAACAGGACGGGCGCTTAGTGCACCTGTTGAATGCTTTTCCTTTTTCTTGCTTTCTGTAACAGTTATAAAATCAGTAGGTAAGTATGGCCAAGCATGTGTGCAGTGTTAAAGGAACACTTAATTTTCTTAAGTAGTCCACCTTGGCATCTTGGTGACCTGATACTCTTTACTTATCTCATTCTGTTAGGCTTGGTTATATATTAGAACAAATAGCAGAAACAGACAAAAACAGAACAGTCCTGTCCCTTCAATAAATAGTCACTGTCAGATTATCAATGGCACAAAAATTCCCTGACATTTTAAACTATCCACCCTCCTCCCCCTTCATCCTACTAATTCTCACGAATACCAAATATTCTACCACGCTTTAGATAGCGATGGACCACACACACAGCCCAACACTCTCCTGTCTCTTCCTTCAAAGAATGATAAATAACCAGAGCAAGGAAAGGTGAGGCTGTGAAAACACAAACCTCTATACCTGGAACATGCCAAAAACAACTTGTTTCTACTGATAGACTTCTGGGAATGTTTGCCAGGGAGGAAAAGTTCTAGGGGCAGCTGTCAGGACAGTCTGCCAAATTCTGAGGGTTTTTTTTGCAATTTAGAAAACAAAAAAGACTAAGGTGGACTCTTGAGGTCAGGTACATGTTTGGCAGAGCCATAAAAGGAGTAGACATTAGTGGAATGTTTTTAGGGCTGTTAACTCTATTCCTCACTAACTTTTACAGCTCTATTCTTTTTTTTTGTAGGCTAGTATACCTTTTAATTAACTAACTAAATGACCATTTAGTGCCTGGAATGTGCAAATTTAGATGCAAAAAAAAGATAATGGTCCATATAGTGTTTTTAGTTCTAAACCAAATTAACTCAGCTTTAAATTATTTGGTGTAAATATGTGTTTTGCATTTTCTGTAATTCTTCAGTAAAATAACCTCTTGATTGGATCCCTTTTAATGAAATGAGTTCAACTCCATAAACTACGCACATGAAAGATGATTATTTAAGACTTAATATTACTTTTATTTAGGGAATATAACTATTACATTATTTGATATGTTCTTTTATTGTTTGGATAACAGGTGTCCCTTGAATGATCAAACTATATAAAGTACATTAAAAAAAAATCTTTTTCCTGATGTTTTAATTTAAAATGTAGGAATATACTGTGCAAACAATGTACAACTATATTTACAACTCAGTACGATCAATAAATACCCTTCAGCAGAAATGAAATAGGAAAAAATAATAATACTCGGAAGCTAAATGTATTCACAAAAATTTGTTTTACTGAAATAAATATGTTGAAAAAATATTTTTTTAAAAATCAAGAAAAAAATGTACATAAAACATTTTTTTTATTTTGTTGAGAAAATGGTGGTAAAAAAAATATGTTGGAAAAAAGTGTTACATTTCACTAATTGAGTGAATACCTGATTTGTTTGTGCACCATTTATACATTTTGGACATTGAAAAATCAGTGCTGTCGCCACTTTATTTAGATAGCAATACTGCTTTAACATATATACAATCACGTTTTTTGTAACTAAAATGCCTCTGCCAAGGTGAGTTTGGGGCTCACTGAGCTTCTTTAAAGAGTGTCTTTCATAAAATGTGATGCACAAATTCAATTTCACTAATCCCCTTGATTTCAACCCCAGTGACAAGGACACAAAGCTTTTGGTTAAGAGGGAAGGGAAATTCTTACCTAAGTAGGAAACTAAAGTTGAAATACAGGTTGTTGCTATATAATGTAGTGTTTCATGAATACAGCTAGTGAAAGCCTCCATTAAAAAGATATAAAATTACATAGATTTTTTTTCACCAACAGAAAGGGGGGGGGGGGGGCAATGTATGAGTAAAAACGTTACTCTGCACTCAGAAATAAAAAATGATTAAACCTTAAATACAATCCCTCCTACCTGATTAAAATGCAACGTGCAAATTGTATTTCTCTTTTCATTCAGACATCTAACTCACGACTTTCAAACTCCCATAGACACAGAACTGCTTGCCTCCTGCCGGATTAAAACTGTATCTCTAGGGTTTAGTCCCTCTCTAAAGAGTTTTAAAAATAAGACTTTGCCATATTAAAGGGTTCATCTAATATTTACCTTTTGTCCTGGTCCAAAGTGCTGTATCAATCAACTTACCTATGATTCATTAAAATGTTCTGTGAACCATGTTCTACTGCACCACCGACACCTTGTGTAACTCCTCTGAGGCTCTGGCTTCTCCATTTTAAATTTGTAATCTTTGGATTCAAGAACAATTTTTTTGACTGTGCCACTCTGTCTGTATTAAAAGACAACTGTAGGGTAAAAATTAAGTTATGTTTAATTAAAAAAAAAAATGACATTAAAAGTAGGCATTTTAAACAGAAAGAATATAAATAAAGTACTTTGTTAAGCCCTTTCTGCTTGTATAGCACTATCAGGAGGTGGACATCTTGGGTCAGATCTTCCTTCATCTGACCCAAGATTCTAAACAACATGTCTGCCCCCCTGATAAGAGTTAGACAGAGCAAAGTGACCCGGATAAGGTACTTTATGTCTTTCATTAAAATATTTCTATTATTATATTATTAATATGCCGATATTAGATCCTAATCTTTCATTTAGAATTTATTTTTTGCTGACAGTTGTCCTTTAAATTTCCCTCATCCTGCATTCTTGATTGATACCTGTTTCGTTATCAAGTGACCTCTGACTGCTTCCAATTAGTTAAATAATACAACTCCTTGTCCTTGAGCACTTCCCCATAACGTTTTGATATACAGCCTCCGTTGGAGAGGATCAGTACATGCTATGCTTTCTATCTAATTAGGCACTGGCTGCTTATTATATTGGTAAGACAGTGAGATAAGATTTCTGATGTTTTTCAGTGCGAGTGTAGATTACACATTGCCACAGCAGATTTGCAAAGAAAATACAATGGAGAATAATTAATTGACTTACAGTGCTGTAATCTACCAGTGCGAGATGGCACACAGCAATTGAAGGCACATTTTTCTCTTGATCTCTAAGGCGGCTTGCAATAATGGTAACTCAGCGTATAATTATTTCCTAAGTCCTATGTTCCTGTAGTGATGTTTACCTGGGTCCCTTTAACGCAATTAATCGCTGCCTGATGAAAGTTAGCGTCTTTATTCTAAAACAATTTATTTTTCTGCGTACGAATACAGATTAGGATGTCAGAAAATAACCCGCTGGCCTTTATTAAAGTGTTACAACGTCCACTGGAAGGTTATTCCAGGTATCCACTACTCTCCATTCCAAACAGTGTTTAAATAGGAGATATTCTCACCCTTTTCAAGTATGCTCTGGGGTTCCTGCTATTACCCAATTCAATGGCATTGATTTAATCTACCTCAGAAGGATGAAAGGAAAGGTTGAGTCAACCTTGCCGGACATTTTACCTGCCACCCTGAGGATCCATAGTTGCCGACAGTCCTGAATTTTCCAGGAAAGTACTGTGTTTTTTTTTTTTGTGGGTTCTGTCCTGCTAATATTAGGTTTGGCCAGGCATTAATACTGCCCATTCACAGTGCTGTGCACAGGCAACATTGCGTGTAAACGATCTCCAGACACCCGTATCTGTTTCCCGGGAATGTTTTTATTCCGGGAAGGGCACATTCAATGTTGGCAAGTATGAGGATCTACACAGAGAGTCTCTCTGCAATGGAGAATTAAAAACTATACTATGTACTATAACTTATAAAGGGATTTTTTTCAGACAGAAGGTTTCTTCTGCCTGATTAAACGGCTTTCTATAGAGTTCTTTTACTGTGCAAAGTTCAGAATATATTTGTCGGCGTTATCTAACCACCTTCATTGTCTTTTACCTCTAGAGAACAGGGACAGAAAACAATCCATCACTTCTGCACAGTTTCCCCCAGCCATATCTTACCCAGCGACCTGCAAATGGCTTCACGAGTTCATCACACAGTGGACAAGAAAGGCCACCATGTTTGCACTCCGTACCCCGATATTCCCATCATGCACCTGTCAACGGAGGCGAAACCAAACGGCGGCAAGTTACAGGAGGAAGCACAAGGCAAGATTAGGTAGGGGTGCCTCGTAAATGTTTCCGAGAAGGAACCCAAGTCCCTAAAACAATTTTTAGACTTAATCTTGAGTTTAAAATAAGTCACTTGTTATTTTGGTCCATATGTTAAATCAAAAACAACAGAGTGAAACCAAGTCATGTGACCTGGTGAACGCTAGCTGCATTTCGCACCACTGTATTGTCTCAAAAGCCGGGGGGGGGGGGGGGGGGGCGTCAAGCACTTTGCATGAATAATGGCTATGCGCAGTATGCTTAGCACTGTCTGACAGTTATCAACAGCTTAAACAAGTGGAATGTGCTCCAGACACCCGGTATCTGTACCGGGGTCCAGGAACGCCTCGTGATGTCACATGGCGTTGCGTAAATCCACCCCCTTTAGGTCCCTTTTCGTCTTTGGACCATCAAAGACAAAGTTGACAAGTAGGACAAGTATACTCTCCATTTCATGCCTTCCAGCAATGACGGGAGCTGAACCTGAGAGAGTCAGTTAGCCGTCAGTGAACACAGGTGTAATTAGTAAGACGCTTATTATCTGCCCTGTAGGAATGTGGCCTCTCTTAAGAAAGCACTTATCCATGACTTTCCCTCCCACAAGCACAAAGAGCCCCTTACAGATAGCGTGTGCAAGGGACGCTCGGCTTTCAAGACGTCATTCAGTGGGTCCCGCGGTGCCTGTCTAATGAGTGATAGCTGTCTAATGAGTGATAGCTGTCTAATGAGTGATGCCTGTTTACTTTGGCCAGTCACTGCATCTTCAGTGACATACTGATTACCCAATCCTCGCTTCCCTTTGAGCAAGCAAGGATTAAAAAGTGCCAAGTAGCCGAGTGGGAAAATTTCAGGTGAATGGTCGAATTTTTCAAAATAGTTTTTTTTTTTGGCCTTAAGTTTGAAATTCCCTTCTCAATGCCATGCAGTACTCTTTCATGATTAAAGGCTTTACTCTTGCTTCGTGTAGCTGTAAAAGCCTCTAATGTTTAATGTCAGACATATCTGTTTTTGTTTTTGTCATAGGATTGGGGAATCAGGACTGGCTATCCCGCTGTTCCAGCCGGGGAATCAGAGGGCGGGTGTTGTCACTTTGCCTCCCCATACCGCACAGAGTCTAGAGGACTGGCAGAAAATAGCAGAGTATTACATGGAAGGCCGACGCATGCAGCTGGTTGGAGAAAAGGTAAGTCCGATGGAATTAAACCACTTGTGTTCCATTAGGTCTTCCAAGTCTAGCCGACTGTCACGTTGGACGATTTGAAGGCAGAAACCATTCAAATATTGCGTTAGAGGTTTACTTACAAATTACACATTTTCCATTGAAAGTGGTTCATTTGATTATCGAGCCGAAAAGGAGACTTATTTCAAAATATATTTTTCTCTTAATCGACGCATTTGCTTGCAATTGCGCCAACACAACGTACGGATCATCTTGTATTCTGTATATTCCCCCGAGGGATTCCCTTTGCATAGGATATGTGAGACGAAAGCTCTGTGCATGTTAATGTGTGACCAGTGGGCCAGTCTAATAAGGTCTTTCCTTTATTTCTTTTTCCTGCAGATTTCATTCCACTCTAAAAACTTGAAAATGTTTTGGACTCCAGCTCCCCCCAAATTTTCAGCACCTGTTTCACATGTTCAGAACATCTTATTTGAAAAATATGAGGTACAATCCCCACCTGCTCATAATGTAGAATGTCTAGTATCACCTGAGATAGATGGGTAACACCACACATACAGGAAATAGAAACATAGAAACATAGAATGTGTCGGCAGATAAGAACCATTCGGTCCATCTAGTCTGCCCAATTTTTTTTTTTTGAGTACTTTTATTAGTCCCCCTTTCCCGGTTTTATAGCTAGGATAGCCTTGTGTCTATCCCACGCATGCTTAAAATCCTTGACTGTGTTTACCTCTACCACTTCTGCTGGCAGGCTATTCCATACATCCACTACCCTCTCAGTAAAGTAATACTTCCTGATCTTACTTTTAAATCGTTGCCCCTCTAATTTAAGACTATGTCCTCTAGTTGTGGTAGTTTTTCTTCTTTTAAATATACTCTCTTCCGTTACTGTGTCTATTCCCTTTATGTATATAAATGTTTCTATCATATCCCCCCCTGTTACGTCTTTCCTCCAAGCTATACATGTTAAGATGCTTTAACCTTTCCTGGTAAGTTTTATCCTTCAACCCATGAACCAGTTTAGTAGCCCTTCTCTGAGCTTTCTCCAAAGTATCAATATCCTTCTGGAAATAAAATATGTAAACCATAGTGTATAACGCTAACTTCCTGGTTTCTCTGACGCCCTTCCTGGTTTGCTCCAACATAGCCCATGTTTAAAGATTCATCATCTGGAAAGTGTGGAACATAACCTGCTAAAATGACGCACAATAACCCACACAAAAAAAGCATCAAGATGTAAATAATGAAAGCGAAATCGTCGTTTCATGTAGCACCCGGCGATAGGACCTTTTTTTACCCAGTGCGTAGATTGTCCCTTAATTAGAGTTCATTAATCCGCTCATAAAGTGTATAATAAAGATGTTTTCATCCTAATAACAACACAGATGTGTTTTTTGCAAAAAATAACCTGTATAAAAAACAGACAAAAAAAACCTGATGGATCACTGACAGTCTCCCCCAATACAACTAAACCAGAGGTAAATATACACAGAATAGACAGTATAGCACACCACAAACAGCACAGTCCTGACAGATTACGTATAGGTGCAACCCCCACAATGTGTTTCACCTCTCTGCATGGTTCGTCTTCCTCAGAAGATCAATGCCTCCTACCTCTTGTAATTAGCTTGTTTTCAGTGCCTTTTTGCTGAAAGGTACTAAATTTAGTTAAAAATCATCCGTAGAATTGCCTCTTTAAGATACATGTGGTGAGATCTCTGCGCTATATCAAGGAGTTTGAAAACACTGGAAACTTGCAATACCAGGAAACGGCCAGATGAGGGCATGTTTTGTTAAATGTTCAGCCTCGAGCAGTATTTCCAAGATGTACTGAATCAACATGAATAAAGTGGGTCTGTCTCCAGGTTGAGGGCTGGCAACTGCTGCCCCCCTTGGACAAAAGCAATTTAGTTTGCATTGGTGCCACTTCATCAGCCCACGTGATCTCATCAGAGATAGACACACATAGACAGGAAAGACACACATAGATGGCTAAGACAGATTTGCTGACAGATCAGGTGCAGAGATTGATAGGCAGACCAGACAATTGGATAGAAAGATCGAAAGTGTTACTGACTGGGGAATTTAAAAGTGATAAGTAGTACAGCCCATAGAGAGAGATAACAGAGCAGCCATGGGGGCAATTTCCCCTCTGCCTCCTTTGCCAGTCCTCCCTTGTCTGTCTCCTGTATGTGTCTGTACTGTATTATGTTTCAGAGTTGCATGGAGGAACAGGAAAGGATAGAGGGAATGTCTTCACTGCAACAGGAAAGTGACTCTTCAGACGACGAGAAATGGGACCCAGAGAGGCTGGAAATCCTGGTGAGCCCCCTAAATATATGCGTTATAAAGTAGGAAGGTCATTTTTACAGTCCCGCTCTTGATCCATACCTTCACGCATCATATTATTGTTGTAGACATTTCTTTAGGATCTCTCTTGTCACTCCAAACATTAAACCCTTGTTTTATCTGGAGATGATATGTGGATATAACACGTGGGTATAAGAGTATCTTGAATTACTTGGTACATATAAGGGTCTACTCAATACAGAAGAAAATGCAGGGATTTGAGACAGGAATTTCACACTTAAGGGCCAAAGTAGAGTTGGAAAAATTCAGTTTCATTGAGCCTAAAGTTTGAAATTCCATCTCAATTCCTTGCAATTCTTTCTCTATTGAATAGACCCTTTAAGCATGTATTGGTGTACATGCTTGTACACCCTTTAAGGATCCACCTATCCAACACCTGTAGCTGGCACAGTCACTGCCATCTTTCTTTTTCTAACATCTTGTGTCGCCTCTCCCCCACTCCTAGATTGGAAGCTTCTGAGTCCAGCTCTCTGTGTTTTATGGATCTGATTTAAATTGTGTACCAAGCGCTGGATAAATTGCTGGCGATATATAAATGAAGACACATATAATGTAGTTCCATTGTCCATTGCATTAGATTTGTTACTCCGTGTTCAGTAAAATCACCCATGTGTGTTGCATGTTGTTAATTCTCTTTTTCTCTTGGCAGGAAAAACTGTTGTCTCGTAGATATAATTCATTTCCAGACCTCAGACCCCCGTGCATAGAACAATCAGATCCCCCTTTAACCGTAGGTGCTGTTTTTTTTTTTTACTTTTAATTATTTTATTCCACTGCAGATCCTAATAAACCATTGGCATAGTTTATACTTGTTGATGTTATTATTTGCTGAATTTATTTATATTGAATAAAAAAATCATTCAGCTGAGTTGGAGAATTCCGCTACTTTGGCCTTAAGTTTGTAATTCCCTTCTCAAGTCCCTCTTTTAATGAATAAAGCCCTTAGGCAGTTTTTATGATCTATTGATTATTTTTTTTCCGTCCGTAGACTTTGCTTTCAGCGTCTACTCCAAACCTGTCTGGTCAGAAGGATGCGAAGTTTCATTTGTCAGCCGATTTCCAGACAAGTATGAAAGAGCTTGAAATGTTGAAGCAGCTCTCTAACAAGCGAGCAGCGACCTCGGCAGTTAATCCAAAGGTAGAACCCGAACCGAGTGACGGCCAAGACGCCATCCAGCTGTGTGACCAGCCAGAAACCAATGTCAGGACTTCTTCATCTCATGAGATTCAGTTATACCCCTCGTACTCTGTGGCTCCTCAGAAACCGCAGCTGAAACATGTCCCCCATAAAAAGAAGAAAGCTAAGAAAAGAAAGAGTGGGCTGGATCCAGTGAAGATGCAAATGGTAGTGGATCAATTAAAGCAATCACCACGAAAGCTTGAAAGGTAATAGACAACCTTATAGACCTCTAGTAAATGCAAACTGTATCTGATCTATAATATTGCACAGTCTGTGAGTACTTTCCAACATCTTGGGATCACTTCCAGGGAAGCGGTGAGGTCGGAGACAAAAATGGGCGGAGTCACACGACTCCCCACGACGTTACGTAACCCGCACGATTGTGGTCCAGCCTACAAAGTCCTGTTCTTTTTAAAAAAAATAATAATATCACAAGACAGGATCATATTCTGTCCGTCCATTTGATAAGAGCTGTACAATGCTTTCAGTCTATATGCCTGTCTAAGAAGTGAATGTGTGTTCTATGCTGTGGCAGCCATGAATTGTAACAATCTGTTTATTTATCACAGAATGTGTCGGCAGTTAAGAACCATTCGGCCCATCTAGTCTGCCCAATTTTCTAAATACTTTTATTAGTCCCCAGTTCCTTATCCTATATCTAGGATAGCCTTGTGTCTATCCCACGCATGCTTAAACTCCTTCACTGTATTAACCTCTAACACTTCTACTGGAAGACTATTCCATACATCCACTACCCTCTCAGTAAAGTAATACTTTCATTAGTTCCTGGCCTTATCTTATATCTATGATAGCCTTATACCTATCCCACGCATGCTTAAACTCCTTCACTGTATTACCCTCTAACACTTCTACTGGAAGACTATTCCATACATCCACTACCCTCTCAGTAATGTAATACTTTTATTAGTCCCCAGTTCCTTATCTTATATCTATGATAGCCTTGTGCCTACCCCACGCATGCTTAAACTCCTTCACTGTATTACTCTCTAACACTTCTACTGGAAGACTATTCCATGCATCCACTCATGGGTGTAGGAACCCCCACAAATCTGGGGGGGACAGCATTTTTGCTCGCCGGGTATAGCAGCAGTAAAAATAACGCTTGTCACAGTGTATATTATATCACCAAGTTCCCACCAACATTACCAGGATCCTTGGTATACAACAGATACATTCACAGCACAACATCTACATCAGGCAGGTGCATTTTATCACTGTTACATGAAATATAGTCAGCGAGCTGTGTGTACACCATAAAACATACATCAGTATGAACCTACCACTTCTGCTGGAATGCCATTCCATGTATCCACTACCCTCTCAGTAAAGTAATACTTTCATTAGTCCCTGGCCTTATCTTATATCTAGGATAGCCTTATACCTATCCCACGCATGCTTAAACTCCTTCACTGTATTAACCTCTACCACTTCTACTGGAAGGCTATTCCATGCATCCACTACCCTCTCAGTATAGTAATACTTTCATTGGTCCCTGGCCTTATCTTATATCTAGGATAGCCTTATACCTATCCCACACATGCTTAAACTCCTTCACTGTATTAACCTCTACCACTTCTACTGGAAGACTATTCCATACATCCACTACCCTCTCAGTAAAGTAATACTTTCATTAGTCCCTGGCCTTATCTTATATCTAGGATAGCCTTATACCTATCCCATGCATGCTTAAACTCCTTCACTGCATTAACCTCTACCACTTCTACTGGAAGACTATTCCATGCATCCACTACCCTCTCAGTAATGTAACCTTTCATTAGTCCCTGACCTTATCTTATATCTAGGATAGCCTTATACCTATCCCATGCATGCTTAAACTCCTTCACTGTATTAACCTCTACCACTTCTACTGGAAGACTGTTCAATGCATCCACTACCCTCTCAGCAAACAAACATTACATTTCTGACCAGAAAATAAACTGTAAAATATTAAATATTTCCAAAAGCTTAAGGTGGACCCCAAATATATGTATATAACTAGTAAAATTTATACCAGGGCTTGACAACCTTAACTAAGTTTTAGGAGCCAGGAAAAAAATCTAGGAGCCAGACAACAGCACATACACACAATCACATGCAGTCATATACAGTCAGTCACATAGACACATATACTCATACATACAGCCTGTCACACATATACATACTGTCACATAGAAACACACTCATACATACATACATACATACATACAGTCTGCCAGGCACACACTCACACATACATACAATCTGTCAGACACACACACACTCATACATACAGTCGTTCACAGACACACTCATACATACATACATAGAGTCTGTCGCAGACACACACTCATACATACTTGCAGTCTGTCAGACACACACACACACTCATACATACAGTCTGTAACATAGACACATACACTCAGAGTCAGTCACATAGACACACACACACTCATACATGGTCTTTCACATACACTCATACATACAGTCTGTCACAGACACACACACTCATAGTCAGTCATATATACACACAAACTCATACAGTCAGTCACAGACACACAAACTCATACAGTCAGTCACAGACACACAAACTCACACAGTCAGTCACACACACTCATACAGTCTGTCACACTCCCTCATACAGTCTGTCACATACACTCATACATACATACATCCATAGTCTGTCACATACACTCATACATACATACAGTCTATCACATTTACTCATACATACACACAGTCTGTCACATACACTCATACATACACACATTCAAGTGAGCAGTTTTTTTTTATCTTAAAAAATACATTTTAAAAAAATGTAGATCAATAGCAGGGATCAAAGCTATATCTCATTGCAGGGAAGGTGGGCATTTCCGTTCCAGGTTTGTCTGTGCCTCTTACAATCATTACTTATTAATTACATTATTTTGCCCATTCATTTGTCAGTTTTATTTTGCCCACATTCATTTGCCAGTGTTTTTTTTGCCCAAATTCATTTGTCAGGGTTTTTTTTGCCCACATTGATTTGCCAGGGTTTTTTTTGCCCACATTGATTTGCCAGGGTTTTTTTTTTTTTGCCCACATTCATTTACCAGGGTTTTTTTTTTTTTGCCCACATTCACTTACCAGGGTTTGTTTTTTTTGCCCACATTCATTTACCAGGGTTTTTTTTTTTTGCCCACATTCATTTGCCAGGTTTTTTGTTGCGCACATTCATTTGCCAGGGTTTTTTTTTGCCCTAATTTTTTGATCATCTCATCATTAGTAGAAGTCATTGGCAGATTTAAGAGACATGTTATTATGGCAGCTTCGGAAGTCATTGATTATTGCAGCTCTAAGAGACATTTTTTAAATGCCCCTAAGAACTGCAATAATCAATCACGTTCCGAAGCTGCCATGATAAAAAGAAAAACGGTACATTATTGGCAGTGACACAGTCACTGTTCCTACCTCGTTCCTCCCAGTGTGGGGCTGTGTGACTTGTGGAGGACGCGCACAAGCCGTGCGCATGATCACATGACGTCGTGCGATGAAGTCATGTGATCAGGTGACCTCCGTGATCGCTGCAGAGCTGATTCTCCCGGGACAGTCCCAGGATCGAAAACGTTGCGGGATTGTCCCGGGTTGGCAAGTATGCTCAGGGCCGTCTTTAATAGTGATTGGACCCTGGGCAAGCATTTGCTTGGGCCCCCTGGACCCTGCCCCCTCCCCTGCATGCAATCCCGCCATCCATCGCGATGTTAACCCCCCCCCCCACACACACACACATATGCCATAATTGTTGTGCCATTCAGATGCCAGTAATATTGTGCCATTCAGAGCGCAGTATTATTGTGCCAGTCAGAGCCCAGTAATATTGTGCCATTCAGAGCCCAGTAATATTGTACCATTCAGAGCCCAGTAATATTGTGCCAGTCAGATGCCTGTAATAGTGCCATTCAGGGCCCAGTAATATTGTGCCAGTCAGAGCCCAGGAATATTGTGCCAGTCAGATACCAAGAATATTGTGCCAGTCAGATACCAAGAATATTGTGCCAGTCAGAGCCCAGGAATATTGTGCCAGTCAGATGCCTGTAATATTGTGCCAGTCAGATGCCTGTAATATTGTGCCAGTCAGAGCCCAGGAATATTGTGCCAGTCAGAGCCCAGGAATATTGTGCCAGTCAGATGCCTGTAATATTGTGCCAGCCAGATGCCCAGTAATATTGTGCCAGCCAGATGCCCAGTAATATTGTGCCAGCCAGATGCCCAGTAATATTGTGCCAGTCAGATGCCCAGTATTATTGTGGGAGTCAGATGCCTGTAATATTGTGCCAGTCAGAGCCCAGTAATATTGTGCCAGCCAGATGCCCAGTAATATTGTGCCAGCCAGATGCCCAGTAATATTGTGCCAGTCAGATGCCTGTAATATTGTGCCAGTCAGATGCCTGTAATATTGTGCCAGTCAGAGGCCAGTAATATTGTGCCAGCCAGATGCCCAGTAATATTGTGCCAGCCAGATGCCCAGTAATATTGTGCCAGTCAGGTGCCCAGTATTATTGTGGGAGTCAGATGCCTGTAATATTGTGCCAGTCAGAGCCCAGTAATATTGTGCCAGCCAGATGCCCAGTAATATTGTGCCACTCAGATGCCTGTAATATTGTGCCAGTCAGATGCTTGTAATATTGTGCCAGTCAGAGCCCAGTAATATTGTGCCAGCCAGATGCCCAGTAATATAGTGCCAGCCAGATGCCTGTAATATTATGCCAGTCAGAGTACAGTAATATAGTGCCAGCCAGAACCCAGTAATATAGTGCCAGCCAGATGCCCAGTAATATAGTGCCAGCCAGATGCCCAGTAATATAGTGCCAGCCAGAACCCAGTAATATAGTGCCAGCCAGAGCCCAGTAATATAGTGCCAGTCAGAACCCAGTAATATAGTGCCAGCCAGAACCCAGTAATATAGTGCCAGCCAGAACCCAGTAATATAGTGCCAGTCAGAACCCAGTAATATAGTGCCAGCCAGAACCCAGTAATATAGTGCCAGCCAGAGCCCAGTAATATAGTGCCAGTCAGAACCCAGTAATATAGTGCCAGCCAGAACCCAGTAATATAGTGCCAGCCAGAACCCAGTAATATAGTGCCAGTCAGAACCCAGTAATATAGTGCCAGTCAGAGCCCAGTAATATAGTGCCAGCCAGAACCCAGTAATATAGTGCCAGCCAGAACCCAGTAATATAGTGCCAGTCAGAACCCAGTAATATAGTGCCAGCCAGAACCCAGTAATATAGTGCCAGCCAGAACCCAGTAATATAGTGCCAGTCAGAAGCCAGTAATATAGTGCCAGCCAGAACCCAGTAATATAGTGCCAATCAGATGCCAAGTAATATAGTGCCAATCAGATGCCAAGTAATATAGTGCCAGCTAGAACCCAGTAATATAGTGCCAGTCAGAACCCAGTAATAAAGTGCCAGCCAGAACCCAGTAATATAGTGCCAGCCAGAACCCAGTAATATAGTGCCAGCCAGAGCCCAGTAATATAGTGCCAGCCAGAACCCAGTAATATAGTGCCAGTCATAGCCCAGTAATATAGTGCCAGCCAGAGCCCAGTAATATAGTGCCAGCCAGAACCCAGTAATATAGTGCCAGTCAGAACCCAGTAATATAGTGCCAGCCAGAACCCAGTAATATAGTGCCAGCCAGAACCCAGTAATATAGTGCCAGTCAGAACCCAGTAATATAGTGCCAGCCAGAACCCAGTAATATAGTGCCAGCCAGAACCCAGTAATATAGTGCCAGTCAGAGCCCAGTAATATAGTGCCAGCCAGAACCCAGTAATATAGTGCCAGTCAGAACCCAGTAATATAGTGCCAGCCAGAACCCAGTAATATAGTGCCAGTCATAGCCCAGTAATATAGTGCCAGCCAGAACCCAGTAATATAGTGCCAGCCAGAACCCAGTAATATAGTGCCAGTCAGAACCCAGTAATATAGTGCCAGTCATAGCCCAGTAATATAGTGCCAGCCAGAACCCAGTAATATAGTGCCAGCCAGAACCCAGTAATATAGTGCCAGTTAAACCCCCCCCCTAGTACTTACATGAATCTGCTCCGTGTCCCCCGCCGGATGTCTCCTCCGTGCAGTCTTCCCTCTTGCACGGAGGAGGGAAACAGTCACCGGATGTGACGCGACGTCACATCCGGCGTCAGTTTTTTTGTTGTTTTTTTTTTCCGGCCGTCGCATCCATCGGATACGGCTTGCCGGAAAAAAGTGTTCACAAGCGCAATGCGCTGTGAACACGGCAAGCAGGGGCTGGGGGCCCCGTTTGCTGGGGGGGATTTCACCCTACCTGTCCCCCCCACATTTTTTCCTGGGGGGGATCCGTCCCCCCCATCCCCCCCGCTTCCTACGCCCATGCATCCACTACCCTCTCAGTAAAGTAATACTTCCTGATATTACGTTTAAATCGTTGCCCCTCTAATTTAAGACTATGTCCTCTAGTTGTGGGAGTTTTTCTTCCTATAAATATACTCTCTTCCTTTACTGTGTTGATTCCCTTTATGTATATAAATGCTTCTATAATATCCCCCCTGTTACGTCTTTCCTCTAAGCTATACATGTTAAAAAGAAATGCTTTAATGAAATAATACAAATAAAGCACTTTATCGAGTGCTCTTTGCTTGTAGAGCTCTATCATAGGTCCGACATGTTACTTAGAATCTTAGGTCAGATGAGGCGGATCCTTCCTTTATCTGACCCAAGATTCTAAACAACATGTCCGACCTCTGATCTAAGCAAGTAAGGAAGGCAGAGCTAAGCAAGTAAGGAAGGCAGAGCTAAGCAAGTAAGGAAGGCAGAGCTAAGCAGAGCTAAGCAATTAAGGAAGGCATCCTATAATTAAAGCATTTCTGTTTAAAATGTCTACATTTGAGGCAATAGTTTGGTTAAACATAAGTGTACAGTTTGACAGTTATCTTTTAGTCTACTGCAACAAGACCAATCAGAAATGGTAAGTGCACAATAAGAACACAATATAGCTATTTACCCATGCTTATTTTTTAATGCGCAAAAATGTTTCACGATATTAGTCTCTAGGCTGTATTCATGAAAGAGAGAACTGCAGGGAATTGGAGAATTTTTCCAACTACACTAATTTTGCTGCAGGAACCAATGAGAAAAATGCCATTCAAATTAACTGTTAAAAGATCCTACTGTGTATAAGAGCAAGGTCACTTAGAGTCCACAAAATTTATTTTATCACAGCAGCACAGGAAGTGACTAAATTAAAGAAAACTTTATATCCTCAGTGTCTATATAATCTGTGCTGCTGCACCTGCAGTAAACATGCAGAGTAATCACTGGGGGAGGGCTTGAGTCAAATAATAAAAATATGATTTATGCAGAATGCCTGCATCAAATCACACAGGGATAAAAGCCTGTGCTCTATACAAGCAGTAATCTACATCTTGCACCAAAGTGAGTTTGGGGACTAGACTGTCCCTTTAAGTTTGAAATTCCCCCTGTAGTGCCCTCTTTCACTAATAAAGACCAATGTGTTGTCACTGAAGATTACTTACCATTAGGCCTTGATTTAATTCGCAGGTCTGCGTCACTTGTAAGACTACCAATCAGTTCTGTAACTCGCCTTCATGCCCGGAGCGCTAGTCTCCCAAGACAGCTGGCGTTTTCCACCTTTATCACGGCCCACGGTGGGGTAAATCCTGACAAAGATACCCGAGAATGGGTCAGAGACATATGGAATAAATGGTTTGATGAGGTTTTCCCACCAAGTTTGGCGTCAGTTGAAGACGAAGAAGAATATTTTGATGTAGCTGATAAGGATGCCAAGGAGAAGCGTGAAACGGGGGAAATCTCCATGACGATATCTTTAGATTCGGTACCACCCCTCCTGATAGAAGATCCGACTGCGACTACTCAAGAGGTGGAAAATGAGATTGTGCGTTTGACAAGTCTTATAGACGAACAAAAAACGCCCTCTGGGTTTCACTACTGCAGAAGAGGGGCCCTCAACAGGAAGCTGGGGAACTTGAGTCTGGCCCTTGAAGATCTAAATTGGGTAAGAACAGCACATTGTTACCATTGTCATGCATTCTATTGGATTCAAAATGTCACTTGAATTTTTGTTCCAGGGTTTTGACATTTAAAGGGACTCTGTCACCTGCTTATGACATCACCTTATGGCTTGATATGCAAATTACACATTTCCCTTTGAAAGTTAGTTAACCCCTTCGCGACAATGGATGTGTCAGGCACTTCCAGCCGGCAACAATGGACGTGCCTGACATGTCCTGCGGTGAAACAAGTGGTTTTTGTGCGATCGCAAAAACCGCTCAGAAATTTCAGCTCTGGGGCGCCCACGATGGCGCCATATTGCAGGGCTCTGCCCTCTTGTGGGTAGAGCTTCGGAAGTGAAATAAAAATGAACTTCTGATGCTCTGAATCTGTTTCTTGACGGCCCCTAGAGACCTCTTGTTCTTTGTACATTTCTATTAATGAACAGGTCCCTGGAGAGCTCTTCATATTGGCCCTGTACATATTTATATAACGTTATCATATCCCCTCTGAGCCTTTTTTATAGCATATATAAATGCAACTTTTTAAGTCTTTCTTCATAACTAAGACACTCCAATCCCCTAATTAATTTTGTAGCCCTCCTTTGCACTTTTTCTAGTTCCATAATATCCTGAAGCTTACCTAGGTGATGTCATAAACAAGAGACACCAAGAAAAGCATCTAATAGCCCCGCTATTGCAAGATCTCATGAAATGTCACTAAGATTCTGCTTTAACTGAATCGGGGGACTTTGCCAACTCAGCTACTTTGGCCTGAAGTTTGAAATTCCCTGGTAAAGTCCCTTCCCCTATGAATAAAGCCCTAGGCGTTCTAACAGAGTTTACCTGTATGTTTACTTTGGAATTATCTATTCATTCTTTCACTTGATACGATTGTGTCATGCTTAAGAAACTGCTTTTGATAATTTTAGCATTGATTCCTTCCCACAGGTCACAAACCAAGAACCACAGCTGCTAGACGCTTATTGGCACAGGCATTTAATATACCTGGTGCAAGGAAAGAATAGTGAAGCACTGGACGATCTAAACACTATTATTAAATCCAACAAAACGTGTGCAGGTAAAATATTTGGACTTTACCAAACAGAACAGGGGGGGATATGATAGAAACATTTAAATACATAAAGGGGATCAACACAGTAACGGAGGAGAGTATATTTAAAGGAAGAAAAACTACCACAACTAGAGGACATAGTCTGAAATTAGAGGTGCAACGATTTAAAAGTAATATCAGGAAGTATTACTTTACTGAGAGGGTAGTGGATGCATGGAATAGTCTTCCAGCAGAAGTGGTAGAGGTTACTACAGTGAAGGAGTTTAAGCATGCATGGGATAGACACAAGGCTATCCTAGCTATAAGACCAGGAACGGGGGACTAATGAAAGTATTACTTTACTGAGAGGGTAGTGGATGCATGGAATAGCCTTCCAGTAGAAGTGGTAGAGGTTAATACAGTGAAGGAGTTTAAGCATGCATAGGATAGGTATAAGGCTATCCTAGAAATAAGATAAGGTCAGGGACTAATGAAAGGATTACTTTACTGAGAGGGTAGTGGATGTATGGAATAGTCTTCCAGCAGAAGTGGTAGAGGTTAATACAGTGAAGGAGTTTAAGCATGCATGGGATAGGTATAAGGCTAACCTAGATATAAGATAAGGTCAGGGACTAATGAAAGTATTACATTACTGAGAGGGTAGTGGATGTATGGAATAGTCTTCCAGCAGAAGTGGTAGAGGTTAATACAGTGAAGGAGTTTAAGCATGCATGGGATAGGTATAAGGCTAACCTAGATATAAGATAAGGTCAGGGACTAATGAAAGTATTACTTTACTGAGAGGGTAGTGGATGTATGGAATAGTCTTCCAGTAGAAGTGGTAGAGGTTAACACAGTGAAGGAGTTTAAGCATGCATGGGATAGGTATAAGGCTATCCTAGATATAAGATAAGGCCAGGGACTAATGAAAGTATTACATTACTGAGAGGATAGTGGATGTATGGAATAGTCTTCCAGTAGAAGTGGTAGAGGTTAATACAGTGATGGAGTTTAAGCATGTGTGGGATAGGTATAAGGCTATCCTAGATATAAGATAAGGCGAGGGACTAATGAAAGTATTACTTTACTGATAGGGTAGTGGATGTATGGAATAGTCTTCCAGTAGAAGTGGTAGAGGTTAATACAGTGAAGGAGTTTAAGCATGCATGGGATAGGTATAAGGCTATCCTAGATATAAGATAAGACCAGGGACTAATGAAAGTATTACTTTACTGAGAGGGTAGTGGATGCATGGAATAGCCTTCCAGTAGAAGTGGTAGAGGTTAATACAGTGAAGGAGTTTAAGCATGCGTGGGATAGGTATAAGGCTATCCTAGATATAGGATAAGGCCAGGGACTAATGAAAGTATTACTTTACTGAGAGGGTAGTGGGTGTATGGAATAGTCTTCCAGTAGAAGTGTTAGAGGTTAATACAGTGAAGGAGTTTAAGCATGCATGGGATAGGTATAAGGCTATCCTAGATATAAGATAAGGCCAGGGACTAATGAAAGTATTACATTACTGAGAGGGTAGTGGATGTATGGAATAGTCTTCCAGCAGAAGTGGTAGAGGTTAATACAGTGAAGGAGTTTAAGCATGCATGGGATAGGTATAAGGCTATGCTAGATATAAGATAAGGTCAGGGACTAATGATAGTATTACTTTACTGAGAGGGTAGTGGATGCATGGAATAGTCTTCCAGTACAAGTGGTAGAGGTTAATACAGTGAAGGAGTTTAAGCATGCATGGGATAGACACAAGGCTATCCTAGATATAAGATAAGGCCAGGGACTAATGAAAGTATTACTTTACTGAGAGGGTAGTGGATGTATGGAATAGTCTTCCAGTAGAAGTGGTAGAGGTTAATACAGTGAAGGAGTTTAAGCATGTGTGGGATAGATATAAGGCTATCCTAGATATAGGATAAGGCCAGGGACTAATGAAAGTATTACTTTACTGAGAGGGTAGTGGATGTATGGAATAGTCTTCCAGTAGAAGTGGTAGAGGTTAATACAGTGAAGGAGTTTAAGCATGCGTGGGATAGGTATAAGGCTATCCTAGATATAAGATAAGGCCAGGGACTAATGAAAGTATTACTTTACTGAGAGGGTAGTGAGTGAATGGAATAGACTTCCAGTAGAAGTGGTAGAGGTTAATACAGTGAAGGAGTTTAAGCATGCGTGGGATAGGTATAAGGCTATCCTAGATATAAGATAAAGCCAGGGACTAATGAAAGTATTACTTTACTGAGAGGGTAGTGAGTGAATGGAATAGACTTCCAGTAGAAGTGGTAGAGGTTAATACAGTGAAGGAGTTTAAGCATGCGTGGGATAGGTATAAGGCTATCCTAGATATCAGATAAGGCCAGGGACTAATGAAAGTATTACTTTACTGAGAGGGTAGTCTTCCAGTAGAAGTGGTAGAGGTTAATACAGTGAAGGAGTTTAAGCATGCATGGGATAGGTATAAGGTTATCCTAGATATAAGATAAGGCCAGGGACTAATGAAAGTATTACATTACTGAGAGGGTAGTGGATGCATAGAATAGTCTTCCAGTAGAAGTGGTAGAGGTTAATACAGTGAAGGAGTTTAAGCATGCGTGGGATAGGTATAAGGTTATCCTAGATATAAGATAAGGTCAGGGACTAATGAAAGTATTACATTACTGAGAGGGTAGTGGATGAATGGAATAGTCTTCCAGCAGAAGTGGTAGAGGTTAATACAGTGAAGGAGTTTAAGCATGCATGGGATAGGTATAAGGCTATCCTAGATATAAGATAAGGCCAGGGTCTAATGAAAGTATTACATTACTGAGAGGGTAGTGGATGAATGGAATAGCCTGCCAGCAGAAGTGGTAGAGGTAAACACAGTCAAGGAGTTAAGGCATGCGTGGGATAGACACAAGGCTATCCTAGCTATAAGACCGGGAACGGGGGACTAATAAAAGTACTAAAAAACAAATTGGGCAGACTAGATGGACCGAATGGTTCTTATCAGCCGGTGACACATTCTATGTTTCTATGATTTATTATTGAAAGAATGATTGAGATGATAATAAAGTGAAGATTATCAAGCATTGATTATTTAGTGCAATAAAGATCATTTGCATGCCCCTGAATGCCTTATTATCCAACTAAAAAAATAGAGGAAAGGGAAGGAAACTCTGAAAATACTTATGTTTCTATGTTATCATCTTTATAAAGAGAAGCCAGCATTCTCAGCAGAGGTTGTTGGCTCCTCAGGCTGGTCGCTGTCTAATGGTTAATTGGTAGGAGGCTTAATTGCATCTCCTCCAACACATTACACGAACTGTATCACCTAAACATTATTTTACTGTGTATGTGAGAATAAAAAATGGTTGAAAATGATCTATATGTTGTGTATGTCTGTGGAGTCTCCTGTTTGTGACATTACCTGTGGCTTGATAGGCAAATGAATTTAAAATACATTTTTCTCCTAATTTAGGTATTTACTTGCAATTATGTAAAGATCATGTTCAGTCATTTTTGTATTCTCAGTGCAAGCTACGTTTAGGTGATACAGTCCCTTTAAAAAAAGGTTTTGGTAGCGGTATAGACTTCTTTACGTGCCCACTATAGAGGAGGTGAGATTAGGTTCTCACTCTATGGAGAGTGTTCCTTGATGTGGCCGGCGGATGAGCTTAATTATCGTTTGGCCAATCAAAACCTCTCATTTATATAATGTTTATACAATCGTTGGCAACTTTATTAGGGTGAGAATCGCAGGCAGTTTTTTGTCTACGGTTAGTAGAGCTAAACATAGATTATACTGTAAATAAACGATGACCAATATTGATCCATACATTGAGGTTATGAATATACCTTCTTACACTGTAACTGTAATTGTCGGGCACAATTGCCGATCATAATGTAAAATACCAACACTTTACATTGCGCCAAACAGCACTAGATGGGCTAGAGGGGCTTTTGGGAGGCTGCTTAATACATTGGCGTACACAGAGTATCTGGCGCTATCTGCTTGTGTGCCATCTTTAGAATTAAACCCCATTGTGTCGGCAGAATTGCAACCAAATGTGTAGATTGAGAGAAAGATGTTGTTGTTTTCTGTGAGTGTCTGTATATACTACATGTGAGTCTATTTTTCAGTATACTCGTCAGTGTAGAGACTATCAGTAGCTATGTCTAGTTTAGAGTCTGGGTTTATCTTGCAGACGTCTATCTGTCCAAAGCGGAAATATTTAAACAGAAGAGAGATTTCACGATGGCCATCCTGAGCTACAGTCAGGCCATAAAATGCCGTCCCACCGATGATGACATCTACTTCCGCCGAGCGCAAATGTACGAAGCGCAGGATGATATCATAATAGCCATGGATGACTATGCAAAGGTGGCTTTTAATGTATTATACACATGTGGCACACCGTACACGGGATCTCACCATCAGTATCACAAACAGCTCCTGGAAGACGCAGACTTCCTGATGAATTAAGTGGTCGACTCTTCGGAAATGTGCCCCCTAGGGGAGTTACCCTTAGTCTGGGGGTTTAGTTCCTTTTTAATGCAGATTAAATAATAGATTGGGTGACATATGTAAACAAGAAACTTAAGGCCAAAGTAACCAAGCTGGAAAAATTCTCCAATTCAGTTAACGGGAGAATTGTTCCAACTTAAAGGGACTGTATTGACAAAGAATAGTTTTTTACTGTCCATGTAAAGAATAAAAAATGACTGAGAGTCATACAGCGTATTAGCAAAACTGCAAACAAATGCCTAAATTAGGAGAAAAATGTGCCTGGAGTCTCCTGCTTATGACCTCATCTGTGGCACGGTATGCAAATTACATTCTTTCCATTGAAAATCCGTTGATTTGCACACCGTGCCACAGGTGATGTCATAAGTAGGCGACTCCACAGACACATTGAAACACATTTTTCTCCTAATTTAGACATTTGCTTGCAGTTTTGCTAATGTACAGATCATTCTCAATCATTTTTAATGCTCTACGTGCACAGTAATAACAGTGTTCAGGTGATCCCTTGCCTTAAAGTTTCCAATTCCCTCTTTCATGAACAAATAAGCCCATTGAGATCTATTCACTAAACCGTGAACTGAGGTGAATGAATAGAGGGAAAGTCGCACTAACACGTAAATATACATTACAAGCACAGAAACGTATAGGAGCACTAAGAATCAGGTCTGCACTTTATGAGAAAGGAACTGAAATCACATCTGAAGACCCTTAAAGGGACTCTGTCACCTAAACATCGTTTTGACTGTGAATGTGTTAGCCTCGATAAGAGAAGAATGTGTCTGTGGCGTCTCTTTTTTATGACATCACGTGTGGCTTGATACTTTTCTACGGGAAACATGTAATTTGCATATCAAGCCACACAGTGATGTCATAAAAAAGAGACGCCACAGACACACCGTAAATGTGCTATACCTCTTAATATAGGCACATGATAACATTCCTGCCGTCACAATGTATGTCCCTTTGAGTTTTCGGTGCAGTTTATAAATACCGATTGTTTGTTTTGTGATTGTTCCGTCCCACTGTTATATTATACACCCTTGGCTTGTTTTATCAAAGCTTTGTATATTCAAAGCCTCTGATTAGTAATTCTCCTCATAAACAAACAGAACTAAATGTTTACACTTGGCCATTACTCCATTGTTTACTAAAGGCCATTTGGGGCTAGTATTGTTTCTCCTTCCTTTAGTTATAGTACCCAAGCAGGAGCTTTTATATAAACTGGGTGTTTTTACGGACTACTGTTACTACTATGATCGAATCATGCAAATATTTGTCCTCTTATTTATTTTTGTGCTTAACCCCTTTTGTGCAGGCCTTTAGTCAATGCCCCGTAGGTTCTAAAAATCCATTTAGTAGGTTAAATAAGTGTAATATTATATGTGTTAGCAGAATTGAAAGCTTTAAGAATACAAAGGTTTGTTAAATGTGTCTCATGTTTATGACATCACCTTGTGGCTTGATATGCAAATTATACATTTCCCATTGAAAGCTCATCCCTTGGGGATGGGACTGATCTTTGTAGCTGCTTCAACACAGCTGCTACACTGCGACCTCTCGCGTGTTGGCCTGTTCATCGTGCGAGAGGTCATCGCAGAGACTTCACCATGGGACAGTTCATCTTGGGATTGCGTACAAGGTGAGTATTATTAGTGTTAGGGCTTAGTGTTAGTGTTAGAATTAGGGCTTAGGGATTTTAATTAGGACTTAGGGGTTAGTATTAGGGGTTAGTATCAGGTGTTAGTATTAAGGGTTAGTATTAGGGCTTATGGGTTAGTATTAGGGCTATGGGGTTAGGATCAGGTGTTAGTATAAGGGGTTAGTATTAGGGCTTAAGGTTTAGTATTAGGGGTTAGTATTAGGGCTTAGGGATTAGTATAAGGGGTTAGTATTAGGTGTTAGTATTAGGGGTTAGTAGTCAGACTTAGGTGTTAGTGTTAGTATTAGGGCTTAAGGTTAGTATTGGGGGTTAGTATTAGGGGTTAGTATTAGGCGTTAGTATTAGGGGTTAGTAGTCAGACTTAGGTGTTAGTGTTAGTATTAGGTGTTAGGGGTTAGTATTAGGGGTTAGTATTAGGGGTTAGTATTAGGTGTTAGTATTAGGGGTTAGTAGTCAGACTTAGGTGTTAGTGTTAGTATTAGGGCTTAGGGGTTAGTATTAGGGGTTAGTATTAGGGGTTAGTATTAGGGATTAGTATAAGGGGTTAGTATTGGGTGTTAGTATTAGGGGTTAGTAGTCAGACTTAGGTGTTAGTGTTAGTATTAGGGCTTAAGGGTTAGTATTAGGGGTTAGTATTAGGTGTTAGTATTAGGGTTAGTATTAGGGTTCTGGAGGTTAGTATCAGGGTTTGGTCCGGGGGGGATTTTCAGGGGGGGGGGGGTTTATTTTATTAGGGGGGGGGGTTACTCTGATTGTTAGCGCGGTCAGTTCAGCGCTTACATTGCCGCAGCGAAACGGCTGTGTTGCTTCTCACGGTTGACAGTTCAGAGCTCAAATTGCTGCGCTGAACTGTCAGCGGTGAAACGGCCATGAAGAACTGCCCTAGACACCATGCCTTTGCATATCAAGCCAGCAGAGGATGTCATAAACAGGAAACACCACAGACACATTGAGAACACAGCGGGGGAGTATAAAATGGTGATCGCGCTTATTTATAACTCCGGACACTTTGCGGTGAGGGACAGAGGGACCTCCATCAATCTGTGTTTGGCCGGAGGTCCCCCGACACCGATCAGGCTCTTTTCAGCACCTGATTTCTTATACACAGGCTTTATAATCAGTGTAGATAACGCAGAATGCTGTGAGTCTGCTTTATACATTGCCGCACACACCGACTGTGCCAATATTTGGCGCAATCTGTGTGCGTGCCGTGTTTATACATGCCCCCCTGTAATTTTGCTAACACATAGATTATGCCCGATTCTTTGCATTGACAGTGTTAATTTACGCTATGGCTCTCACAGAATGACACGTTTGTTTCCCGCGTAGTGTTTTCATCATAACCCAAGTCGGACCGATGCCCTGATGAAGCGAGCTTGGCATTATTTCAGGAGTGGGAGCTGGATGGCTGCTGTGCAGGATTTCAGCAATCTCATCAAGCAGGACTTCACCAATGCGAAAGCCAGGTGGGCAGACCCTTCTACACATACTGTGAATACTGCAATTACATACTCCATACGGCTATAGTCATATTATTCTATGGAGGGGGAGCTAGGAGTCCCTTGCTTATTCCTGGTGTATGGGTGACAGACGGTTATAATTTGCTGTTAAAGGGACAGCTTGCAGTTTTTGTTGTTTTGGGATCAGTGGGGCAGAT
Organism: Pelodytes ibericus; assembly: GCA_036172795.1. NCBI lineage: Eukaryota > Metazoa > Chordata > Amphibia > Anura > Pelodytidae > Pelodytes > Pelodytes ibericus. Next base: position 9,112,362 of record CM069868.1, on the reverse strand, counting down.
CATGATCTAAGTAATTGGCCAGTCTTACAGACATACAGAACAATCACATAGTTACGTTGCAGAGAGATCTCATCTTTCCGGGTCGTGCTACTTTATACGAGGGCCAGGTAAAGCACTGAAGCATTGTGGGAGACTGTTCACCCCTATGTCTTGGAAACCGGTTAGACAGCCTGGGTGCCTATGTAACAGGATGGATAGAAGCCAAGAAACTACCCTGTAATTTTCACAATACCCTTAATTACCCACGTGAGTTACAATCTCATTCTGATTTGTTAAAACAAAGTCAGATTGACTATCGTTTTAAAAGGACACTCCAGGCATCATGCTTAAAACTGCTTAGCCATGTATAACCTGGACATTGTACAAATACATTAAGCACTATTAATAAATGTCCATTTTTCTGAACACATTTTGCAACAAGAAAAGCATGTAAAAGAGAGGTTTTAAACATTCAAATTGGAGGGCAGTGGTTAGATACTAACCGTGATATTAGAAATTCAGTTATGGATCCACGAGGTGGCAGCAGTGCACTGCTTGCTAGAGATCCCTTGGATCTTTTTGTTAAGAGTGAATAGATTGCTATAAATGTTTGTTTTTCTACAGAACGTACCGTGGCAGAGCATACAGCAAGCTAGGCCATTACTCAGAGGCTGCAGAAGATTTTTCAGCTGCAATTCACCTGGATCCCGGGAGCTGGTTGGCTTTTTATTATCGCGGCTGCCTTCTGCGTAAATGCTGCCCACAGCAGGCTGTGCAGGATTTCAGCATCTCTGGTAATCAAGGCTGGCTGAAGCCAACTAACAATGCCCTAAGCACATCTCAACAGTATACCCTTCCATTGCCTGACTGCTAAGACTTTAATACTCACGTAATCTGAAATAATAATGTTACAATATTATAACATTAATAGTATTATACTAAGATTTTATTATTATGATTAATAGTCTTGCTGTATACGTGGTGATCCTGGAAAGCGTAATGCTGTGAGCTGGATTTATAATTCAGGATCAAAGTACTAAATGTGGAGCAGTAATGGACTGACACTCAGAAACTAGAATTATTTAGACACTCTGGACTTCTCTCTATAGATTTGTTCCTTTAAGGGCCGGTTCCAAAGCGTCTAAACAGATTTTGCTTCTTAATAATGTAAAGAAAGAGAAACTGGTCTCTTATCAGTTTTTTTTCATCAACTCTTGGTTACTCCTAAAACCTGGGATTAAAAGGTAATAGCGTTATATAGTATAATGTTACTATAGCAACAGTCCCGCCTCTCTCTCCAAGCTCCTCCTTATTGGAATGTCACTGAATTTGGAAGCCCCGCTGAAATTATTTTTCGATGTAAAACTACAGAACTGTACATGGTTTTAAAGTAAAAATAAATGCATTTCAAATATACTGAACACATGTACAACACACATCAAAAAAGCTATGTGGAACCGCCCATTTTAAACACAGCCGGAGTAGAGCTTTATTTTCTAAAGGTCACATGTTTATATATTGAACACCTGGGTACATTATACCCTCCCGGTTTAATGATCTTGAGCAGGGTTAAGCTTTGGATAAAAGACGTGTCTTGTGGAATCTGCATTAACCTGTCTCTGTTTTTTACAGTGCTTCTGAATGACGACCCAGAGAACTTGAAGACTTTCCTACATCGAGGAATCCTGTATGTGGAGCTGGGACTGTGGACTGAGGCTGTGTTTGATTTTGAGTGGGTTCTTACTCTCGATAGGTATGCTATCAATCGTTTGATTAGAGCCTGTAAGACTGGTCTGGATTCAGCTGCGCCCCTAAGACCACTGCATGTGTAAAGAGTGTGGGCTCTAGCCATGGAAGAGGGAACTGTAGGGTATTGACAAGAGAATTGCCAAATAGCAGAGTTTAAAGTATAGCTGCATGGGAGAATTTTACCAACTCTGCCACTTTGGTTTTAAAGGGACAGTCTATGATTTGATGCCGGCATTCTGCATAAATTACATTTTTAATATTTGACTCAAGCCCTCCCCAGTGATTACATGTTTACTGCAGGTGCAGCAGCACGGATTATATAAACACTGAGGATATAACATTTTGTTTCATTTAGTCACTTCCTGTGCTGCTGAAATAGAATACATTGTGTGGGCTGTGATAAATTTGCTTGTACACAGTAGGATCTCTTAACAGTGCAACACATTGTCTGATGACATAACTACAGAGACAGAAAACTCCATTCATTTGAAGGAAATTATTGTTATTGGTTCTTGCAGCAAAAGAAAAGGAAACTACTTTTACTCAGCTAGTGTGGGCAGTCCTGGTTTCTTGCAAACTGTTGTAATTTTCCTCTTTCACGAATAAAGTCCCGTGTGTAGTGTGCAGTGCATGTGCAGTTTGTACACGTTATGCCTGTTCGGTTGGAGCAATATGGAAAATGTCAATAAACGCTTGGATTGTTTTTTTTTGTTGATGTTTATGCTCCAACTATTGTGAAAGGGAATCCGTCACCTCTGCCTTGTTTAGACTATGAATGTAAAGGATAATGGCGCTGGTCTAGGCTTTGACTCAGCAGCATCCCAAGCACATGCACAAATCAACCGACAAATGTGTTGGACCTGTGTCTGTGGTGTCTCCTGTTTATGACATCACCTTGTGGCTTGATATGCAAATGACGCTGTAGCTCATTTACATATTAAGAAGATGCTACATGAACATATAAGAGACATTGTTTTCTCTTGAGCTATACATTTACTGGCAGTCCTGATGATAAATTCACAGTATAAACAATTGTCAGTTAATTATTACGGTAGTTATTGTGGTTTTTTTTTTATGGGATACTAGTTACAGTTCCTTTTTGCATTATATATGCTTGGTTAGAGTAATAGATTCCTTTCTGTAGGTTACTGTAATAGTGCTGGTAGCTGTTGCAATATTATTATTAATTAATATGGCATGTGTGCACTGTACAGTGAGTAGGTATAACTGACATCTTATTTCATCTCTGAGACCAGACCTCCATTGTCCTGATGTGTTGTGTTTTATTCTAATAAATTGGCCACTTTCTTACCCTTTGTCCCCCAGTTCTGTAGCCCTGGCTCACATTAACCTGGGTCTCATTGCTCTTCAACATCGCAATCAGTATACTCAAGCCATTCGCCACTTCACTGCAGCGCTGAGAGGGAACCCTGTCTATGTACGCGCGTATCTCTGCCGTGCTCAGGCCTACCAGAAGGTATAATATTCTGATTATTACTGCCAGCCAGGTTAATAATAGCAAACTTATTTACCAGGAAGCTATCGCCTGTGAATGTTATCAGCATCGTAAATCTTGGGGTTAAGTATTACTTAACTTAATGGTACTCACTTTAAAGACCTCACAAGGATGAAAGACTGAGAATTGAACCTGCAAATCTGGGATTATAAAGTCTCTACAGCTGATACACGAAACTAGCTGAACCATAAATAAAATATAAAAGTGGCTCGGGGTCTTTAAGGGATAAACAGGTGGGATATAGGAGGTCACCAGGTCTTTTATTATTTGGTGATCATTCGGGTTCCTTCCTGGACCCAACAAATTATACAAGGAAATAATGAGGAACGGAAGTGTATTATTTAATACTGACTAGACCCTTCTATATAACTAGTGTTATTCTCTAAACCAAACACTCTAGTTCTACTCAATAAAGAGAGAATTGCGGGGGAATATTATGGCAATTTCAAACTTAAGGCCAAAGTAACCGAGTCGGAAAAATTCTCCCATTCACCCGCGTTGGGGAGTTTTCCCAACTCTTCTGCTTTTATTGAGCAGACCCTTCTATATAACTAGTGATAGCCTCTAAACGAAGCGCCATGCAGTGCAGATTTGAAACGCTGGACATTACTCTCTCGTTGAAGATCTTTATATCAGTTTGACTTTTTTTTTCTTTTTATCTACAGAACAATGATTTGCGCAGTGCATTGAGAGATATCACACGAGCCATTCATTTACAGCCGGACTCTCCTCAGTACTATATCATCCGGTAAGTGGCTTAACCCTCATTCCTGGAGTGCTTACTGCATTAAGAGATTCTCCAGCTGAATGTCAAGGTTCAGTATGGAGCGCGGGTAAAGATATGTTATTTATTGTGTGCCTGTTACCTACATTCATACCATTAAATACACTGCTAATTAAGTGTTCTTGCATAGCAAGACCCCTTAATATTATCTCACATATATATTATTCTTATTCTTATTATAGCCAAATTTACCACCCTAACTCCTCCCACAGTTTTTACACTACATAGACAGTAATATACCGCAACGTGCGGATTGTTCCCGATTGGCGTGCTATTACTTTGTGGAACGTTTCGCTGAATGCTTCACGAAATATCGTCGTTTTTGTGGCGAAATTGGTCCCGTAGGAATGAATAGCGGAATGTTCAAAACTAGAGTGAAAGCTGACAAAAGCTAGAGTGTGAGCTGAAAAATCATGAGGACATGATTTCTAAACTGCCACCACTCCCTCATTTTCAAGCCCACCTACACAAATCGTATATCAAAACATTCAGCTATCCCTGCTGCCACTAAACATGTCCACGGCTAAGCCATAGTCCTGATAGTTTTCACAATATGTTTGTTTGCAACTCACGCCGTCCATTGACATTCATCGAAACTCCACTCTAGCCACCTCAGATTTGAAGGGCAATATCTAAACTGCGACTGTGCCTTCATTTTTAATATTTCAGAGACATACTATGCATCAAAATGTAGGTCTGGGTCTTGTGATTCTCACAATATAAAGTTCTGCGCTGTAGGATTTATAGTTTTTAAAATATGACTGTTTGAAGATGGCAACCGCACGCCAACCTTTCCACTGTTACTCCAGCCACTCCAACCACACAACAGTTACACAAGCCACTCCACCCAGTTACTCTGCCCACTCCAGTTGTAGACTACTGGTGGAGGCAACAACACTTCACACAATTTCCCCAGAAATTGGAGCTTTTCTAGTTACTTTTTATAAAGGGATTTATACTAGTTCTACTTTGGTATCAAGTTAACAACTTTCTTTTGCCGCAAAAAAAACAAAAAATGACATGTGGGGTCTCCTGCTTATGACATCATCTCGTGGTTCAGTGGGAAACACCATTTTTATATGACAAGCTGATGTCATAAGCAGGAGACACATTTATCTCCTATTTTATGTATTTGATTTGAGTCACTAAAAGTAAAAAAAACACAGTGCCCCTTCTCTGGCTTAAACCTGGCGGGTATCTGTACAGATACTGAGCTCTGCCTCTCATTGGGGCCACGTCTGCCTGCTAGCCAAGTGTCTCAGCTACTGTAAAATAAGCTAAAGGGAAAATGGAAAATAGTTTAGTGGCTCTTCAAAGTGGCACTAATAGAGGCACAAGTTGAAAATCCAATGCCACTGTTGCTAAGTAATCCCGACATATATTTTTGCAGATAAAAGCAGATTTACTCTGAGCGCTGCCTCTCAGTTGAGGCAGCGCTTGTTGAATGCTGGCGCACACTGACAGTCAGAGACTGTATCCGACAGTTGCAGCTCTAGAGCATTCTATGGAAGCATCATGTCTGCCGGTCAGAGGATAAACTGACAGGTACCTTAAAAAGTACCTTCAAATTTCTGTTTATCCTCATACTAGGGCTCATATTTTTTTCATCTGTACTTCTACGCAGGGCTGGCCTTAAGTGTTCCGGCGCCCTGTGCGGGCTTCCCCCGTGGCGCCCCCCCGTCTCTTTCGCCCCCCTATGTTTGTGTCTCTCTCCCTTCCCATGTTTGTCCCTTTCCTCTTCCTTTCCATGTCTGTCTCTCTCTCTCTCCCTCTGTTCTGTCTCTTTCCCCACGTCCCCTATTCTGTCTCTCCCCCCCGTCCCCTGTTCTGTCTCTCTCCCCCCGTCCCCTGTTCTGTCTCTCTCCCCCCGTCCCCTGTTCTGTCTCTCTCCCCCCCGTCCCCTCTTCTGTCTCTCTCCCCCCGTCCCCTGTTCTGTCTCTCTCCCCCCGTCCCCTGTTCTGTCTCTCTCCCCCCCGTCCCCTCTTCTGTCTCTCTCCCCCGTCCCCTGTTCTCTCTCTCTCCCCCTCCCCCTGTTCTCTCTCTCCCCCCTGCCCCTTTTCTGTCTGTCTCTCTCCCATCCCTCCCCTGTTCTGTCTCTCCCCCCTCCCCCTGTTCTCTCTCTCTAGCCCTGTTCTCTCTCTCCCCCCTCCCCCTGTTCTCTCTCTCTAGCCCTGTTCTCTCTCTCCCCTTCCTCTATTCTCTCTCTCCCCCTTCCTCTGTTCTCCCCCGTCCCCTGTTCTGTCTCTCCCCCCTCCCCCTGTTCTCTCTCTCAAGCCCTGTTCTCTCTCTCCCCCCTCCCCCTGTTCTCTCTCTCCCCCTCTCCCTGTTCTCTCTCTCTCCCCCCCTCCCCCTGTTCTCTCTCTCCCCCCTGCCCCTGTTCTGTCTCTCCCCCTGCCCCTGTTCTGTCTGTCTCTCTCCCCCCTAACCCCTGTTCTGTCTGTCTCTCTCTACCCTCCCCCTGTTCTGTCTGTCTCTCCCCCCTAACCCCTGTTCTGTCTGTCTCTCTCTCCCCTCCCCCTGTTCTGTCTCTCCCCCCTAACCCCTGTTCTGTCTGTCTCTCTCCCCCCTAACCCCTGTTCTGTCTGTCTCTCTCCCCCCTAACCCCTGTTCTGTCTGTCTCTCTCTCCCCTCCAGTGGTGTATCTTGATTTTGTGCTGCCCTAGGCAGACAAAATCCGGGCACCCCCCTACCCAAGCTGCACACCCACGTTACACACCTAAGACATGCCCCATCATTCAGACTCACATCAAGCTTACACTCCCATCACACTCAGTCACACACTCCTACTCCCATCACACTCAGTCACACACTCCTACTCCCATCACGCACACTCTGACTCCCATCACACTCAGTCACACACACTGTCTCCCATCACACACACTCTGACTCCCATCACACTCAGTCACACACACTGTCTCCCATCACACACAGGTCACACACACTGTCTCCCATCACACTCAGTCACACACAGTCTCTCATCACGCTCAGTCACACACACTGTTTCCCATCACACACACTCTGACTCCCATCACACTCAGTCACACACACTGTCTCCAATCACACACACTCTGACTCCCATCACACTCAGTCACACACACTGTCTCCCATCACACACACTCTGACTCCCATCACACTCATTCACACACACTGTCTCCAATCACACACACTCTGACTCCCATCACACTCATTCACACACACTGTCTCCCATCACACACACTCTGACTCCCATCACACTCAGTCACACACTGTCTCCCATCACACACACTCTGATTCCCATCCCACTCATTCACACACACTGTCTCCAATCACACACACTCTGACTCCCATCACACTCAGTCACACACACTGTCTCCCATCACACACAGTCACACACACACACACACACACACACACATCCCATCAGCACTTACCTTTCCCTGGCAGGCAGGCAGCATGGTGCCTGTTCGGCTTCCCGGCGATTGTGCCGACAGGTCACGTGACCCAGTGCGCGTATGACGTCAGCGCGCCCGTCACGTGACCTGTCGGCACTTCCATGTCGGCACACTGCACGGGGAGCCGAACAGGCAGCACGGAGGTTTCTCTGTGCTGCCTGTTCGGCTCCCCGTGCAGCCTGGCAGGCAGAGCGTTGGTGAGGGGGGATCTTGCGATCCCTTCTCACCTCCGTCTCTGCCTGCAAGCGCGGTGGGGTTTGTTTTTTTTTTTAAAGGGCCAGATTTTTTTTATTTTTTTTTTATTTTTTTCCAGTGCTGGGGGGCGCTGCCGCCCCCCAAAATTTGCCGCCATAGGCATCCGCTCCATGCTTAATGCAGGCTCCCCATGCTTAATGCAGGCTCCATGCTTAATGCAGGCTCCCCGTGCTTAATGCTGGCTCCATGCTTAATGCAGGCTCCCCATGCTTAATGCAGGCTCCCCATACTTAATGCAGGCTCCATGCTTAATGCAGGCTCCCCATGCTTAATGCAGGCTCCCCATGCTTAATGCAGGCTCCCCATACTTAATGCAGGCTCCATGCTTAATGCAGGCTCCCCATGCTTAATGCTGGCTCCATGCTTAATGCAGGCTCCCCATGCTTAATGCAGGCTCCCCATGCTTAATGCAGGCTCCCCATGCTTAATGCAGGCTCCCCATGCTTAATGCAGGCTCCCCATGCTTAATGCAGGCTCCATGCTTAATGCAGGCTCCATGCTTAATGCAGGCTCCATGCTTAATGCAGGCTCCCCATGCTTAATGCAGGCTCCCCATGCTTAATGCAGGCTCCATGCTTAATGCAGGCTCCATGCTTAATGCAGGCTCCCCATGCTTAATGCAGGCTCCATGCTTAATGCAGGCTCCCCATGCTTAATGCAGGCTCCATGCTTAATGCAGGCTCCATGCTTAATGCAGGCTCCATGCTTAATGCAGGCTCCATGCTTAATGCAGGCTCCCCATGCTTAATGCAGGCTCCATGCTTAATGCAGGCTCCATGCTTAATGCAGGCTCCATGCTTAATGCAGGCTCCATGCTTAATGCAGGCTCCCCGTGCTTAATGCAGGCTCCATGCTTAATGCAGGCATGGGGAGCCGAGCAGCACTATCTCATGCTGCCCGGGGCTCCCCGTTAAGCAGACTCTGCTCTGCTTCCCGGGGTGGGGGCGGAGCTACACCGCTGTGCCAGTTAGCTCCGCCCCCTCCCCGGACCAAGCAGAGAATGCCGAGCAGAGGGCTGGTGAGGGGGGATCTTTTGATCTCCACCACCCAGTGCCTCTACCGGCTTTTTTTTTTCTATCTACCGGCCGGGTGGGCGCCCACTGGGGTGTTGCGCCCTGTGCGCTCGCACAGCCCTAAGGCCGGCCCTGCTTCTACGTTAGACGCATAAGTGGAAAAAAGTTTGGTGTTAGTACGAATGTCTGCAGTTATATGAAATGACCACCGAATGGTGCCATTTCCCACGTGTTCTCTGCAGTATATCATTTTAAATACATATATTAACTTTGCAATTAGCTTCCCTCAGTGTTTTGTACCTGGGCTAAGAAGGGATTTCTTCTGCATAAATACTGATTTTAGATACCACAAATCCTGGATATTGACTCGTACGTCCTACAAACGTCAAGCATAACCATTTAATAAGGATCTGCTGTTTGTGTTTTACACAATGCACTATGATCTGTTTGCATATGTATTAGAAAGAACAGATGCGTGTCTGTTATTTTGGGGGTTTTTCTATAGACAAATCAAACAAATCAAATATTAATTCAGGTAATGTCTTAAAAGCGAAACTGTCGTCAAAAAAATAATTATGTTTTATTGAAAGAGAAAATGTTAAAATAGAAATGCTTTAATAAAAGTACCTAAATGAGCCCTCTTTTTCTCTATATACCTCTATCGGGGGGCTGACATGTTTAGACTCTTCTGTCTCAAGATTCTAAACAACACGTCCCTGTTATACAGAGCAAAAACCCTCAGTAGGGTCCTTTATTTGTATTCTTTCATTAAAGCATTACTTTTTTAAATGCCTACAATTGATGCAATCTTTCAGTTGAACATAATTTTATATTTTGCACCATTTGCCATTTAAATGGATGTGTCATATCTTCTATGTGGTCTAAATCATTGTATTTATAGATTTTGTATATAGTAGATTTGAATATAGGAGAAGTGTCTTCAAATTAGTGCCATTGGCAGCAGACCACAAGATCTATTTTTAAAGGTCAGGCTTACTACAGAGGGAAAGTGAAAGGTTACAGTGATCATTAGTAAATGTAATGTTTCTCTCCTGCAGGGGACAATATCTGTACGAAATGAAGAGATATGACCTCGCCAGCTTCTGTATTCACCACGCAGCGGAAATGACTGAAGGTTTGTGGGAAATCTTTATGGCAGTCTATAAAATAATAATATAGCCAGATCTGTGGATTTTGTCTGAATCACAGTACTGAACTTATTTTCTGTAAGTTGCGTGTTTAATATATGGGACATGCACTTACTTCGACTATAAAACCATGTACAGTTCTGCTGTGGTTTTGCATTGAAAACACCGGGGCTTCTAAATTCAATTGACATTCAAAAGGAGGGGCTTGGGGAGAGAGGCAGGACTGTTGCTATAGTAACAGCAATACCTCCATTACACTGTAATTCCACTTTAAGTTTAGAAAAAAAACTGATGAGGCATTTTTCTTAATATGCTGCAGCACTTCTGCCCCCCCCCCCCAAATTTCAGATATTGTTGGTAGAACTGCCCCTTTGTAGAGACAATCCTGTGTACACTGTCTGAGGGGAAAAAAACTACATTCAAAGAGTAATGGCGCTAGCCGACTGCTGTGGGTATATCAGCTGTCTGGCTTCGTAAACTTGTAGGGTTGCCACCTGGCCGGTATTTTACCGGCAGGCCGGTAAAAAATTGGCATTAGGCCAATGTTAAGTCTATGGAGACAGTACCAAGGCCGGTATTTTTTTGAAGAAAAGGTGGCAACCCTATGAACTAGCTAGAAATGGAACTGTGTCATTTGCAAGGTGATGTCATAAACATGAGACACCACAGATATTTAAATCACATGCTTCCCTTCATTTAGGTCTCACAATTCTGCTAGCACAAAGTATAGATCAGTTCTACATTCTCCATATTTTATATATTATTCTAATCTTTAAATTTAAGAATTGTTTGTTGAAATTCCACAGTACCTGGCATCAAGCATGGCAATGATCGCATTTTCTCCTAGGTTCAGCACCGGTTCAGCAAGCCCTGGTCCAGTCTTTCCGCCATGATTATAATAGTGCCATTGGATGCTTAGTATCTGCCATCAAAGCCAGGCCAACTCTCACATTGACGGTCCTACTGGGGAAAACCCAAATGAAAGCCAAGAAAAATAAGGTGATCATCGACCCCTTGAAGATATTTAGGGCTGTTGAATTGAGAAGGGAATTTGACAAATTTAGGCCAAAATAGCTGAGTTTGTCAATCATCTGTCTATGGGTGTTACTTTCCTCCTATTAATTCACCTCCATTCACGGTTTAGTGAATAGATCACAATGGGCTTTATTCATGAAGATATTGGAAGGGAATTGGCAAGGGGATCTCAAACTTAAGGCTCAAAGTAGCTGAGCTGGAGACATAGTCTAATTCAGCTGAATGGGAGAAATTTTCCAACTCGGCTCCTTTGGTCTTAAATTCCTGCCTCAGTTCCCCAGTTCATGAATAAAGCCCTTTGTTCGTTTTCCTGGTATGAAATGTAAGGACAGCTCTATGGACTAAACTGTCTGCTCCCTTCTTAAAGTGTAAAGATGCTTCTTTGGGAATAAACATGGCTGGCGCTGTCACCAACAGTCTCTCACTGCTAGTGCAGAGAGAGAGACCACCATTTTCACAGAGGCGTCTTCAGCGTGCGTCAGCATTCAGACGCGCGCTGCCTCAGCCTAGAGGCAGAGCTCAGAGTAACCCGTGTGTATCTGCAAAAGGATTTTAAGCTGTTCCAGTCCTCCCCGAGTTAACGTATAGTACAGGCTCTGCTATCCATTCTCCACACCCACTGCCACGACATCAAAACATCGATTCTGTAATGTGTGCTGTAGGGGAAGATTAACTGTCCCCAGTTTATTTATAACTCGTGCAGACGGCACTCTTGATGAGGTCATAAGTGATGTATTAAATGTCATCACCGCTCTCATTCTCTTAGCCCTCTCCTAACGTATCACACAGGAGGTCTGTGCTATATTCCTCGCTGTCCTGCATAGGTTTATTGTAAATGGTACAGGGCACTCCCGAGTGCGGGAGAAAGGATGAGCTATGACGTAATACATCATTCTTTTTATGATGTCATGGGTAGAATGCATGTGACTGTAAGTTACCTACAATGCCAGTCAGGACAAGTAAGAGAGATTAACCAACAGCAAAAGATCGGGGAAAACATCAAGGACTCCAGCGTGGCATCAATCAAAGTGAACGTTTTATTGTAAATCCACAACCGGTATAGAGTATAGAAAGAATATGTGATAGAAAAAATAAGCGTACAATGAAACAATGCGCGAAACGCGTTAACCGGTTTATCATAAGCGTATGATTAAGCACTATGTGCAAAACGCGTTAACTGGTTTATCATAAGCTTCCCATTAAACACTGCGAAATGCGTTAACTGGTTTATCATAAGCTTCCCATTAAACACGGCGAAATGCGTTAACTGGTTTATCATAAGCTTCCCATTAAACACTGCGAAATGCGTTAACTGGTTTATCATAAGCTTCCCATTAAACACTGCGAAATGCGTTAACTGGTTTATCATAAGCTTCCGATTAAACACTGCGAAATGCGTTAACTGGTTTATCATAAGCTTCCCATTAAACACTGCGAAATGCGTTAACTGGTTTATCATAAGCTTCCCATTAAACACTGCGAAACGCGTTAACTGGTTTATCATAAGCTTCCCATTAAACACTGCGAAACGCGTTAACTGGTTTATCATAAGCTTCCCATTAAACACTGCGAAATGCGTTAACTGGTTTATCATAAGCTTCCGATTAAACACTGCGAAACGCGTTAACTGGTTTATCATAAGCTTCCCATTAAACACTGCGAAACGCGTTAACTGGTTTATCATAAGCTTCCCATTAAACACTGCGAAATGCGTTAACTGGTTTATCATAAGCTTCCCATTAAACACTGCGAAACGCGTTAACTGGTTTATCATAAGCTTCCCATTAAACACTGCGAAACGCGTTAACTGGTTTATCATAAGCTTCCGATTAAACACTGCGAAATGCGTTAACTGGTTTATCATAAGCTTCCCATTAAACACTGCGAAACGCGTTAACTGGTTTATCATAAGCTTCCCATTAAACACTGCGAAATGCGTTAACTGGTTTATCATAAGCTTCTGATTAAGCACTATGAGCGAAACGCATTAACCGGTTTATCATTATGGTTAAGCGCTAAGTGCGAAACGCGCACAAGCGGTTTAGCACAATTTTTTTAAAAATAAATTTCCTCTGGTTAGGGTTTTTGAATAAACCTTCACTTTGATTGATGCCATGCTAGAGTCATTGGTGTTTTTTTATCCTGAACTTTAGATGTTGGTCCTCCGGGAAAGAGGAATCTAGACCCCAGTGTCACTGTCAGGACCTCATATAAGTTTGGCAGTGGTAACTAAGAGAAATCATCTGGTTTTAGGGCCAGCAGTTTCGGCTTCTCTGATTACCAGGCATTAATGAGTGAATTTGGAATGAACTTGCCGGTCTTTCCAACATTTGCAGGTCCCTGTTCAGTGGATAGGCCTATAATTAATATTAATGGTCCAACAAATTAACCATCTCCTGTTTTACCCCAATTTTAAGATTTATATCTCCCCTTTGTATATCTCCCAAAGTATCAGTGCAATCTGAAAAATAATAAATCACATAGCCATGATTAATCAAAAGCAAATATCCATCAAATAGTAAGCAATGAAAATACATCAATATGTCACAAAAGAATAAACAAACCTTAATATGACAGACACAAGGGATGAAGAACCTCTCCCCACGCGTTTCACCAACACAATCCCTTTTATTATTTAACCTGGATATCAATAGGAAATTAAATCCTATGTATACATTCAGTAAAGCCGTCGTCACTCCTACAACGTGTCGGTTGTATTTAGAACACAGAATTGCTGATGAGGTCATAAGTGACCTATTCAGTGTCATCACTGTTCTAAGTCTACTGCTCCTACATCTCATCACATCACCGTGTGCTTACATTCCACGGTACAGAGGATAAACCACATGTATTCCTCTCTTACTGTGAGTTTCACTAACTTGGAAACACTGGGAGGCAAGTGAGTGAGCGATCAGGCCAGTGAGATGGCTCAGAGTACTGATGCACCATCTGTAGACTCTCTGTTCAACTGTCAGGGTTGCAGCTCCGAAATCAGAAAAGACTCTACCATTAACTTGGGTAACATCCGCAGAGAATATCTGAACATAGCCCTTCCTAGTTAAACAATTTGTTATTATCCTATGATCTTTTTTTTTTTTTTTTTACTTTTACGATGTCATAGGATGCTGCTGAAAGCTTCCGGCAAGCTCTGGGACTTTTCGATGCGTTGGATCAGCACGTGCCTGCCACCTCGGAAAAGGCAGAGATTTACTACCTGTTGGGGCTGTCCTACATGGAGCAATTTCAGTTCTTACAGGTAAAGCCGGTTTTAGGACTCTGAGACGTACCCGGTCTGATTTGTGCTCCATCTCTTCGTGATCACTAGCAACTTTTGATTGGCTTTATCTAATGTGCGGTATAAATCAGTCCTGACACCTCCATCACTGCGAGAAGCTTATGAAAGAAAGACTGACATAGGAAGCATGCTTACTGCAGCCTGAAAGAAAAATAATAATAATGTGGAAGAATGTAGCAATTAAACCAAAACACGACAGCAATGACCTTTACGTGTCTCAAAAGATCACGTTTTTTTTTTCTATTTTAAGAATTCTTTTTTTTTCCTCTCCAAATGACTGTATTCGGTTATTTGATCCAGAATTAAAAACTGGACATTATACAATAAATTCAATAATGTCAAGTTTTAGTAAAAACTGCTTAAATAGGCATTTTCCATATGAGGAGGCCCCACTACTACAGGGCTTGACAAAATGTCTGTAGATCTTATTTGCCAATTTGGGAGCCAGTCTACTCAAACTTAGGAGCCAGGGAGGTGGTTCTTCCATAAGATTCTAGCAGGGATTTTAGGAGCCATGGATTTGTCAAGCCCTGTCCTGATATTTATTATAAAACGTGCTGAAACAAATAACTTACCTATAAATTACCTATGAATCTGTGCTTCCTCAACTACTGCAGTGCTGACATCTCTGAGCCTCTGACTCCCTTGCTCGTTTCACGGTCTTCCTGCTCGACTTTCCTTTTGCCCATCATTTCACATTAGCATTCATATACTCAATTGCATTCCCATTCATATGCTCATTCACTTCTATTTCACTGTCATCTTTCCTAAATGCTCACATAAGCATTTGAATACACGTTCACATTTTCATTCTCTTCACCATTCACATATATCGGTGAATGTACTAATATAAGGAGCTTTAAAGTGCATATTTCTTTATAGCAATAACATTTTTGTTTTCTGCAGATGCTGCTGTAGTTTAAGCTCCACTTCCAAGCACTGTAGTTTTTTTATGATATGATGAATCAGGATCACACAAAAGTTACATCACAACTGTAGAAAGAGTTGAAGGTTTGAAAAACACACAAACATTGCAGAATTCCCTCTTCCCTCCCCAATAAAGTATCATACACAAAATAAAACAATAAAACAGATTTAGAAAGATGACTTCCTCGTGATGGCTAGCTGTCATTCTGCCAGCAGAAGAGACAACTGTCATTTCATGAGAATGCCAATCTTACTTTCAAAATATTCAGTACAAACTGATTTTAAATGAGAACAGCCATTGGGTGGTATTTACTCAATAAACATAATTTCTAGGTGAAACCTTCATGTATTTTCATGGACAATTAAATAACAAGCATCACATTAATAATGCTGTTGGATGTGTTAAAGTACATTAAGTGTCCATAGTGTCCCTTTAAGAGATTTTCTACCACCTGAAAGATATTGGGACTGGATATATATATATCTAATTAGCTTTACTGACCTTTCACCATCCTTCCTGTAACATCTGCCTTAAACCTTTTTGTGACCATGATACCCAATTTCTTCCCAGGCTCTCTCGGCTCTTACCAGTGCGATAAAATCCCGCTCAGATTACTGTGATGCATATTATCAGCGCGGACTCTGTCACATGCGCCTTCGTCAAGCAAAGTGCGTGCAGGATTTCAACCGAGCTCTGGAAACCAACCCCAAACATTTTCAGGTGCCATTCGTATATTTAGGTTTTGTGTTGCTTAAACTCATGCATCCCCCAACTTCCATTGGTCAAACCTCTCCAGGTGGCAGCCCTTCCTTGCATAATTGTTTCGCTACAACTGATTGCCCCCACATCACTTTCCACTGCACCATACTGCTCCCTGGTGATGTAGTAGTGGATGCAGCCTGGACGTCTGTGTAGGCAGTACAAGGCAGTGAGGGAAGATATGTCAGCAACAGTGGTAATGTTGGCTGTGCTGTGATCCTCTTCAGTCTGCAGTTCTACATCTAGGCCTTGTTGGCTGATTAGTACGGTTAGTTAGTTAGTTAGGTGGATGGATGGATGAGCAGCAATGGAAGTTCAGCTTTCTGCCAATGCTGATAGCAGATGGGAAAGCCAGCCCCGCAAGCGGATGAATAATATCCCTGTTGTGTGAAATGCGTTGAGCTTGCAAGCGGTACTGGTCTGTCCATAAAGCAACCTTTTTTTTAGTGTGCAACATTGTTTTTTGTTACACACTATGGAGGTTTCACTGTTTGTACTTCCAGACATAAGACTACAGTCATGAAATGGTTAAATCTACTTCTGTTGCTTTCTTTATTTGTATTGTAGGTTATATCTCTTGTTAAAAATATTTATTTAAAATATAGAGTTTTTATTATTATTATTATTTTGTATTGTACACATGCTCTGTTTTTTTTTTACTTGCCTGTATAGTTGTGTACTGATAATTTGGTTCAGCTGTTACTCGTTTCTAAGTGCACTTTACACCCTGTATTGTACATTGGTAATGCAGGCCTACTTGTGCCGGGCGGCTTTCTACGGATACAGGAAGAGATACTCCAAAGCCATTATGAACTGTAATGCTGCAATCAAAGTGCAGCCACGGAGTGTAAGAGCCTATCTGTACAGAGGAGCCTTAAAGTACCACATAAAGGTAACTGACTGACTGGATGAGTCAAATACGTGATGCTACTGAACATAAGACAGACCTTTACAATCCAGAGCTATGATGGCTAACCTTGGCACTGCAGATGTTTGGGAACTACATGTCCCATGATTCTCAGTCACTCTCAATCATAGTATATGGAGCCCTCAAGCAGCTGCCAAGGTTAGCCGTCACTGGTCCAGTGAAAAATAACTATTGTAAAGTGCAGATCACATCATTGCCGCATATAGAATAGTGAGTGTGCAAAGGGGCATTGCTGAGGGGTCACTCAGCCAACCATGCTCAACCAACCTGCTTGTACCAGGCAGCACCACTCAACTCCCAGAAACATTAGAGCCGCTAATAAGCCTCACGGCTAATTTGATAATGGTGGTCGCTGGGAGATGGGTTGGTGCATTCCAGCAAAAATCAGACATACAGAGAAGAACTAGTCCTGACCCCCTCTGTCTTACTGCCATGCTGAGCGCTGGGAGTCACGTGACATCCGGTGGTCTGAGACATGCATACAGGGTCAGCAGGAGGAGGGGTCTATGGATTTCGAGAATGAACAGACCCCTTAAACAGCTTGTTCACTCTGCCTGTAATGAGGGGCTAGTTATGGAAGATTTCACTTAGCCAGCCTCTCCGAAATATGGGATGTCCAATCAGAACAGGACTGTCCAATCAATGATCTTACTGTCCAATCAGAACAGGACAGAAATGGCCTGTAATATTGTAATATATGAAAGGGCAGCATGACAACAGGTTGGTGATGCAGCCTCATCACAAGCCTGTCAGTCAGAGGCCCTCGACCAGTAATTGCCCTTCATGGGCGGCCGTTCCTCCCCCTTTGGAGGCTGGGCAAAACCTTTATAAACCCTGGCAGAGGTTTTGCCCAGCCTCTTTCTACAATAAAAGAATTCAGTTCCCTCCCACCCATCCCTCTTTGTTTTGTCTATATCAGGTGTCATGTTGGCAGGGGGTACCCGAGGTCTGGTGTCAGTGTAGGGGGTTGGCTGTCTTGGGTATGGCCAACCCGGGAGGCAGTAGCTCTGGTAGCTAGCTGTACGTGCTCCCCATGGGCTGGTCTCTGGGGAGTGAATATCAGGCGGTTACCGTGCAGGGGCATCGACGCCGGTAGCCAGATATTTTTGGTGACACCTATGTCCGATCCTCGGGTACTCAATCCTAGATATGCTACCGCTTGGTGGCATATACATGCCTGTACGTAACAAGATGGTGTTTTGTACATGGGTTTACATGTTATACGTGTTGAATGGTTTTGATACGTTTTTAGTATGCGTTAAAGTTTTTTCTAAGTTACTGATATAAATATAAAATCTTTGTTGCAGTATTTCTCAATAAATACTGTGACCTTCATATCCAGTTTGTTGTCCGTGTCTTTTCTTGGGGGGAGGGTGCGTTAATTCTCCATACCTTTGTCATGTCCAATCAATGATCTTAATGTCCCGTTTGAAACCCAACTGCTCTGAACACCTCCTCTGGGGACCTCACATGTCCTCTATGTTATAAAATAGATACTATACATTTCATCAGCTTGTTACTTTAATAATCTTAAAGCCTAAAACATCCGATTAACAAGTTTTTCATTTTAAATCTTTCCAGACTAACAGTCAGGCTAAACTGCACAGGATTTCAGTTCCTTAAATTGTTTGGATTTCTGCACATTACACGCTACCTAATCAATACGTTTATCCATTGCAGGCGTATAAATTGGCAATTCAGGATCTAACTAAAGCCGCAGACTTGAATCCATCCTGTTCTCTGGTGTATTATAACAGGGGCGTCTGCTATCACCAGACCAAGGTGTTTGATGAGGTATGGAAAGGAATCCCTCTGGCATCCGAAGGAGTATTAGAAAACTTGTCCTTAAGGGATGGGTTTGGGGAAAGCTTGCTTTGAAGGATAGTAACAGGTTCCCACTTAACCTAAAAGATTTAAAGAGCAGCTGCATGATCCACAAATGAGAAGTGACAGAATAAAATTAGATGAGTTTTGTGATTAATGTCTAACAATGTATTGTTTGCATACTGTTAAATATGATTTCCCCTAAAGACTGACAGTCAGTAAGGTGCTTATTTTAAGCAGGAACCCCCAATTTAGTTGCCCTGGATAGATTAAAATAATAATCATGTTTATCTATGTCTGCTACTTCCAGTATACCTTTAAAAAGACTGTACAAAATACTGATTTCTATCAGATATGGTAATTACTCAGGTATCCTGTACTTACCTAGTTATTGTGTTCGTTCAGCTGACTTTTGCTTTAAAAGCTTTAACTCCTCCAGTCACAGTTGGATTAGCCTTTTGCACTGAATGACAGGTGGATGATTTTTGAACACGCTCTCAGTGCTAGCATACAACGCACAGGGAGAGATTTGAAAGACTGCCAGTTACTCAATTCAATGTCTTATGCTGTTTTAATGAGACAGGGAGAGTTGGGGAGAAGAAAACAAAACATTGAGCCACTTCTCTTAATTTTGTTTCCATTGATGAAGGTTATTCACTTAATTCTATAAAACACCTGCTCAGCCGCTGACTGTTTTATCCTGGTGGGACACTGACAGTGTCACTAGTCATCTCTGGATCTTGACAATCTGTCAAAGTCATATGTTCAAACATTGGATGAATTCACTGGTAAACTTAGAAATCCCAGCCACAAGGCTGCCTGCTATATGGGGTTCTCAAACTATCAATCAATGATCTTGATGTCCAACCAGAAGAGGATGGTCCAAACAGTGATCCTATTGTCCGGTTTGATACACGGCCGCCCTGCACACGAGAGCTGTGTGGCCCTCGAAATGCATAAGGCGTTTTTACTGTGCTTCCTATAACTCTACTTCTTCCATTTGTCTTCAGATGTACTTGTAACACTGCAAATAAATTAATTAAATGTCCACACACAGCGTGATTTTGGAGTTGGATTTGTAACTCCCGGTGAATTCATCCAGAGCTTAAACATATTAATAAAACCTGGATCAAAGGGCAAAGCCCATTCGGATATTATTATAGATTTCATTCATACTCGCTTTACACATAGAAAAGGTTATGGGATTGGAACCTCTAGAAGCAGCAACATAACATCCGTTGGACCGGGCTGGTTCTAGATCACGACTGATTAGCATCTTCATCTTTCTTGTTTTAGGCTTTGAAAGATTATGGGATTGTACTACTTCTCGGAGGATGGAAGGAAACTCATGTGAAGGTTCTTGTGAACCGTGGATTACTTTATCTCGAGCTTCGCGATTATTCGAATGCGTTGGAGGTAACATTGTCTACAATCCCTGGAACACCCAGTCTTTTCCTAAATTTGCTGTGGGTTTTATTTGTTTAAATTTGTTATTACATTTATTATGGAAGGAGGGGGGGGGGGGGGTAGTTAGGAGATGTGTCTCTTATTTCCGGCACCCATGTTGTGAATGAACAAGAAATGATCTTACCTGACTATAGCATCCTTTTCCTCCCTGACATCCTTGTATGGTTTACTGAGTGGGCAGGAATCAGTGGGAGATGGATGGCCAGGTGGAGGATCCAGATAGGACAGAGATGCACTGATATTACAGTACAGGTTTAGCATCGCTGGGCATCCAGCCTTAAGGTTCATTTTACAGTCTTCACAAACCCAGAGCGTTGGCATTCCTGTGATCTCTGGGTCAGCGGCCAATAAACCCAGAGAATTCTCAGATGTAGAGTTGACTTATCATTTAGATGAACTTAGATCTAGGTGTTCCTGAACTACAACCCCCATGATCCTCTGCCAGCAATAGCTATGGCTTGTGAGTTATTGTAAGATTACAGCGGCTGCAGTACATCGAATGCTGGAGGCCATAGGCTCAGATCAGATATATATATATATACTGCAAGCAACGTATGAAGATATAGGAAGACATCTAATATGAGTTGATTTCCTGCCAGCTCCATGCACTCCAGCTCTGTTGAAATCGCAGGATGACTCACTAGCACATTGCAATCTAGCGCGCATAATAACCTAATAATTCCCATAGCAACTTTTATTTCGCTGAATGTTTTATTTGTAAAAGTCCAGCGCGTTTGGTTTCATGCTTCAGGCAGCAGTTCACCAATTAATCTCCCGCTTGGGTTGCTGTAACAGGACTTTAAAGCCGTTGCGGTGAAAACTCCTGAAGATGCAAAGATTCATCAAGTCATCGGAAACTGTTATCACAGGCAAGTATTGATTAATAGGGATCCAGTGTTGTCATCAGGGTTGTGCTGCCGTATTGAGCCATATTGTTCCCCACATTCCTGCCCACAGAGCCAGATTGCCCCTGCATCCTTGCCCACAGAGCCAGATTGCCCCTGCATCCTTGTCCACAGAGCCAGATTGCCCCTGTATCCTTGTCCACAGAGCCAGATTGCCCCTGTACCCTTGTCCACAGAGCCAGATTGCCCACTCATCCTTGTCCACAGTGCTAGATTGTCCCCGCATCCCTGTCCACAGTGCTAGATTGTCCCCGCATCCCTGTCCACTGTGCTAGATTTTTCCACATCCCTGTCCACAGTGCCAGATTATCCCTGCATCCCTGACCATAGTGCCAGATTGCCCCCGCATCCCTGTCCACAGTGCCAGATTGCCCCCGCATCCCTGTCCACAGTGCCAGATTGCCCCCCATCCCTTCCACAGTGCCAGATTGCCCCCCATCCCTGTCCACAGTGCAAGATTGCCCCCGCATCACTGTCCACAGTGCCAGATTGCCCCCACATCCCTGTCCACAGTGCCAGATTGCCCCCACATCCCTGTCCACAGTGCCAGATTGCCCCCACATCCCTGTCCACCATGCCAATCTCAGGCTGTGGTCAGGGAGTATGGAAGGTGCTGCCAATCGATGGCAGTTGGATATACCTGGAATCTTTTCCCATCAGGAGGAGCTAGAATATATTCATCTTCAGCCTCCAGCACGGGTCCAGGATGAAGAGATTTAAGCCGTGTTCAAACTTGACTTTTCCTTCAGGTTGAAGCAATACGAGCAGGCTGTGGACACCTTTAACCAAGTGCTTAAGCTCATCCCACTGTCTCCAGAAGGCTATATTGGCCGTGGCAATGCTTACATGGAGTACGGACATCTGAAGGCCACAAAGCAAGCCCTGCGGGATTTCATAAAGGCTCTTCATTTAAACCCCAAGTGTCTGGCGGCCCGGATCTGTCTAGGGTACACCTTACAGGTAAGTCGTAATAACCATCATTCTGATAATATCGAGCATACTGTCATACGAGTCAACTGATCACTTCTATCCTCCTCGTCTTCTTCATCCACGATGTGCTCACTGTAAGAACATTTCTGACATCACCATCGGAAACACTGGAATTAGCCTTGTTTGTGACATCATTTGTGACATCACTGATGACCAAATTACTTGAAAATTATGACATTTCCCCTCCAGTTATAACTTTCATGTTCCATCATGTGACCTCTTTTCTCATCTCCCCAATGACATCATTCATGACATCACAGATCACATAACCAGCTACCCTACTATTGTCTTTACCCAACATCACGTTTGAGCTCACAGGTGACATTACTCCCCCCCCTCCCGACGTGAAGTGAGGATAAATGGGTGAAAAGCCGCTGCTTTGTATACGTGCAGTTGCTATATTACTTTGCCTCTTTCCAGGCCCTGGGATTGTGTCAGCGGGCGTGGAATCAGTTCACTGTGGCGCTGGATCTTGATGGCCGCAACGTGCTTGGGTTTGAGGGTCGTTCCATTGTGAACCTGCAGATGGGGGACACCTTTGCTGCCCTGCAGGACATTAATGCTGCTATTAAGGTAGAACAGGTTTACGATCAGATTCTCCTTCAAAATCCATTTCAGCAGTATCCAGTGGAATGTAAAGCAGGGAAAGGGACAGAGAGTGACCGGATCGGCTTCTGCCACATATCCCCAAACTGGGCTCCATGCTTCTATTAATTAAATGAGGAGACGTTTGCTTTAAACTGCATTCTGCCTCTGGCTCGGTGCTAAGCAGGGATTGCGCTAGCGTCTGGCTACGGACTGTGTTCAAGCGCTAACTTACAATGAATGAATAGAGAAGGGAATCGCAAACTTATCGTCAAAGTACCCGAGTTTGAAAAATTCTCCAATGCAGCTAATCGGGAGGATATTACCAGCTTGGCTACTTTTGCCTTAAGTTTGAATCTCCCTGAATTTTGAGTGCTGAATTCAAAAGGTTATAGAAATATAAACAATATGGGGTAGAAGAGACTTAACAGCAGGAATAGGATTGGGTTAAAAAAAAGTGTCCCTGTCCCCCAAGTAAACCCAACATGTATCTTTAGAGGGGTTACTCCCAGTTTTGCCTCAGAATTGCGGCAGAGCTAGTCTGGAAGCTGGCACACGGACAATCAGTCTGTATTAACGTCCCCTCTGCTGAGCCCATGTAAAAACAAGGGTCTCTCTCTGCACTAGCAGAGAGAGAGAGTCGCCAACCAGACGAATCCTCATTCTCGGGGCAGTGTCTTTTTCATTTGTGCTTCTATATATTAAACAACAAGTTTAACAAAAAAAAGTTTCAAGTAAGGATGTTACTATTACTCAATTTATTATTGGTACTCATATTATCAACTTTTGAAGGATAAAGGGAAGAGTGCACCTTGCCAGGAATTGAACTTGCAAACCCAGATAATTGAACAGATTCTGATGGGTACACTGGGTCATCTCACACATGCAGTAATGGGCAGTGTAGTGATGCAGGAAAGTCCAGGCTTTCAAACTGCACAATTCGCAGAGATATTTCACTGATCTTCTCAGATCACCGTATTAATCCTTTGATCTCTAACCCAACCTCCACAGCTTGGTGTGACAGCACAACTGCTAACCAACCGCGGAGTGATCCACCAGTTCATGGGCAAGCTACCCAACGCCATGAAAGATTATCAGGCAGCACTCTCAGCCGACTCTAGCTACGCACTTGCCTTTTTCAACGCTGCCAATCTGTATCTCCACAACCGGCAATTCTCACAGGTAATCCAGTGGAAACAAAGGTGGGCTGCAGTTAAAAAAAACACGTGGGACTCACTGAGCCATTATTTTAAAGTTAGTCCCCGCTCAGCTCAGTCCTGCTTTACATTTTTTAGCGTCTGTAAAGAATAGGTTATTATTATTTATTTGCCATTCTCTGTCAATCTGCAGCAAACAAGAAGACACTGATTCTCGAGTAGGAAAACCTTAGATTTCTAGGACCCGGAGGACCGATTGCATCACCTCCAGCTGTTGCTGGACTACATTTCCCATACTCCCCTGCCAGACTTTTAGCATTCTAGGCCATCAGCAGCCGGAGGACCGCACCAGTTCTAACTACCGCTAACACGGATTCTACTCATTGTTTTATTTTCACAGGCCAAAGAATATTACTCGCAAGCCATACAGATGGATCCCGGGAATGAGTCTGCGTACCTGAATCGCGGGATTACACACATGTTGCTACGAGATATAGCAGGAGCTTTGCAAGACTTCCAGACGGTTATAAATCTCTGCCCGTTCTCTGCTTCCGTGTACTTTAATCGTGCCAGCCTACATAACATGCTACAACTATATCAGCAGGCTGAGAGTGATATCACCCAGGGTACGACCACAAAACTATACAACGAGGGCTTTGTCAATGTCCCATATAGCTAGTGATAACAAGAATAGTGCTCTATGCAGAAGTGATCTCTGCTTTTCCCTTTGTGTCTATCAACCATACTTTAAACTTCACCTCCTCCTGTTAAATGACTGATTGTGAATTTTGCTGGATTTTAATTTGTCATTAGTTTTTGTTTTTTTTATAAAGTTTCCAATCCCTGGTGTATCGGTGCCATTAGCGAGGGCAGCAGTGAATGAGGGGGTGAATAGCGGAAGATAGAAGCCAAAGCTATGTTTGGATTGACCCCACTCTGAGGGAAAAGCAACATGTAGTTTAGAAAATACATAGCGCTACTCCCTGGCGTCTGATTGGTTGCCTGCGTGTGTAGGAGTTGCCATCATGCTGCCTGCAGGGTTAGCAGCGAGGTACTATCTCGCTCACTCTTACGGCAATGAGAGGCTCTTGTTTTCATTTCAATCCATTGAAACCGGATGCCTCTCACTGCGGGTTCTTTAAAACCACCCTTTCCCACCTATTTACAGGGTTTGATGTAAAAATAACCTTTTACTTCTGTAATATAGATAAGCAAATCGTTATTGGACGTCTCTCTTCTCTTGTGTTGTGAATGATGGGGCTTATAGAGTGGATTATTGTGAAATTTTCATCGTCTGTGGTTTTTTTTTTTTTTTACAGCCTTACTCCTACAGCCACAGGATCCCCTGATGTATAAACTAAGGGCTGACATCAGAGGAAAGATGGGGTTACAAAAAGAAGCCATTGAAGATTACCAGAATGCCATAGGGTTACTCCAAAAGTCATGCTAATTCTTTTATACCAGTCTAAAAAGAAAAACGGACAGGCCTCTCCGAGATGAAAGTGGTTGAATTATGTAAAAAGACCTACTTAATCTTTTGTACCAGTCTGTTCCATGGAAAGAAAATCGTCTGGATCAAGTTCTTTGTCTGTTTTTGACTTTTAATATTAATTTAATAAATAACATTTACCCCAAGCCACGCCTGATATTTATTTTGGATATATCAACATTGAAACATTAGTTGGTCTGAAAGTTGACTATATGTATCTGGAAACACTGGCAGCACAGTGACCTGGAGAATTGACCTTTCCTCTTCTTCTAAGGACAGCGAAGGGTCAGTCCCTAGCAGCACAAAGAGACAAGGTACCGCTGTAAATGGGATGTCCACCCGAAGGTTGGTGGAAGCAGGTCAGGAATTGGGTGACTTCTAAATGTCTCTACTTTGAAGGAGAATAATTTCTCCAGTTGGTGTGGCAGAAAGCCAAAGATGACAATCATTGTGACTTCGTTTGCAGGTGATCCTTGGGGCAGACGTAATATGATGTTAGCAATACATACCCCAGCCATTGTCAACGAACCTTCAGCACTCGAGCCTCAGGTGGAGCACCCAGCAGTTAATGTGCCTGGACCCTTCTTAGCCTCCTATATACCATGCTTAACTTCACAAATTTCATCAGCCCACCTCTCACTCTACTACCTTCCCTGGTGGTCCGGTGTAAGATCTGTGCCTTCTCAGCCGACACAAACCTCTATTAACCCTATAATGTGGAGACAACTGGGAAGAAGGTCATACAAGGTCGTGCATCAATCATTTTAGTAGAAATGTAACCTATCAAGTCATAAAGTCACTTAACCTCTCTATATCGTCGCACTCCTGATCCCCACTGTGAGGAGTAAATACTGTCGGATATGAATAACCATAAAAATATGAATACGGGTTATTAATTATTAATCATTAAAAATATGAACAATTGATGATTCATATATCTGGGTCCGACCAAAAATACCCATATAAACAATTCGTTATGTATATAGAGAGTTTGGATGACGTTTTTACAAAAGTAAATACAATGCAACATATTATTAATAAAATAATAATTATAATAATAATAATAAAGCAGCTGTGTCTGCATACATACAATGAAATGTGGCTAGAGTCATAAACCTTACACTAGCAATGGCCTCCTTATCTGTTCCTGAGTTAGGGATGTGGAAGAGTTTCTTTTATCCTCAGACACAAAATAAGATTTGAACACACAGAAGGATTTCCAAGAACTGACACAAAATAGAAGCTGCTGTCATCCATCTTGTTATCCTTGGCTTCTGCTTTATTCAAATGTACCAGTCTCGAGATTACTGTTCAATACCTCTGACAATACGTCCCACATGGAAGTGGATTTACACCCTGTATTTCTATGTCAGCCGGTAGGGAAGAAGATGATAAAGACACTTTAATTGCGGTGCTTTATAAACCTGACTAATTGTCTGAGTCATTTGCTCTGTAAAACAGATTGTCTCCGCTTTCCGAGGGATAATCGCTCGCCGTAAATTAGTTTTAGAAGATAATAGAGAAATTCAATGATGCGCGTAATTGAATGGAGCCGGAATATGTGGAATACGGAAAAGATCAGTCGGATTCCTCCGCTTACACCTCATCTCGCCACTTCCTGTTGAACTTAGTATGGCGTCTTCATGACCATTTCACATTATATTATTGATATTTTCCTCCTTAACTAGCCTGGATCCTAAAAAACTGCACATAAAGTTTAACTTTAGCAACAGTCTCACTCCCAGCCTATCTCGCCAAACCCTTCTCCTTCTTTGTGTTACATCAAAGCACGTAGCTCTGGCTGAAACCACACACCCCTGCATTCCCAGCCACTGATTTCTATAGTGGGAGGCTGATTCCACAATTAGCTAATAACAGCAGTTTCTCAGAGGGGAGCAGGAAAACCTGAGGGTTCTCCCTCTCTCACAGTAAAGCTGATTATTGTTTCTGCTGTGTATCAGTGAGGCGGATAAGAACTACCTTGCTGCCCAGGTTTCCAGTGAACTGACCTTATGTGAAGGAGATTCTAAACAACGCTATACAGAGCAAAGATTCTAAACGACATGTCCGCCCACTGATAGAGCTATACAGAGAAAATATCCTACACAACGTGTCTGCCCCTGATAGAGTTATACAGAGCAAAGATTCTAAACAACATGTCCGCCCCCTGGTAGAGCTATACAGAGCAAAGATTCTAAACAACATGTCTGTCCCCTGATAGAGCTATACAGACCAAAGATTCTAAACAGCATGTCTGCCCCCTGGTAGAGCTATACAGAGCAAAGATTCTAAACAACATGTCCGCCCCCTGATAGAGATATACAGAGCAAAGATTCTAAACAACATATCCCTCCCCTGACAGAGCTATACATAGCAAACATCCTAAACAACATGTCTGCCCCTGATAGAGCTATACAGAGAAAAGATTCTAAACTACGTCTGCCCCTGATAGAGTTATACAGAGCAAAGATTCTAAACAACATGTCCCTCCCCTGACAGAGCTATACAGAGAAAATATCCTAAACAACATGTCTGCCCCTGATAGAGCTATACAGAGGAAAGATTCTAAACAACACGTCCACCCCCTGATAGAGCTATACAGAGCAAAGATTGTAAACTAAATTTCTGCCCCTGATAGAGCTATACAGAGCAAAAATTATAAACAACATGTCCGCCCCCTGATAGTTGTATGTATTCCCATTCACACATACTTCCTCCCTCACATGATTGACACACAGACACACCACTAAAAGAGACCGATGGTGGTCGGACCGTCAGCGTAAAGCAGCAACTTCCAAGAAGATTTCTCCTGAGTCTTATCCGACGCATGCTTAAACCCATTCATGGTATTAACTGCTTCCATTCTGTGTATATTCTGTTCTGAATTAAAACCTCTCACCCTCTCATCTAAGACTGGGAGTTTTATGTATGAAAGTCAATTACAGAGCAAAGTTATAAAAGTGGAGCAGTCTCCATGGAAACCAATAGAATGTTCCTGCTGAGGACATCACTTTTAGAACCTTGCCCCAGACATCACCTTTATATAGAACACCCATCATGCAGAATTTAATACAGTGTACTCCATTACCGTGTTGGTTCTATTAATGTATTTATTCGCCCGTAAATTTAATTTCGCTCTGTTTGTTCCAGCAACTGCGGAAACAACACATACTGATATCAGCAGACTGCAGCGGCTGGCGGGAGAGGAAGAGTTAATCTCTTTCAGCGCCTTTTTTCACCAGCTGGGTAACAACAAAGATAAACTGTCTTAGCAACCTGTGATAATGCAGTCACCCCTTTACTATTAATGTTCTGGTCGCTGTCTGTTCAGATCCTTTCAAAGGTGCAGAGGTTTTTTTTTACAGGGAGCGATTTAATTAAAACATGGAGGGATCACAGTGGGATAAAAAAAAAAACTGTGATTAAAATTAAAAAAAAAATACACCTGTCACAGATTTGAGAATAAGGAGCAAATATAGGAGTGTGAAGAAATAGGGGGGGGGGGGGGGGGGGGTTATGCATAGAAAGTTCCACTCAAAACTGTCCAGAAGGTTTTTTTTTTTAATGTACAGTATTGAAAACATATGTCTTTTTAATTACTTGAAATGATACATTACTTATCAAAAATAAGTCTCAGGTCCTCTGGGTGAAAATACCCCTTTAGCATTCATCTCACGTCACCGTTATAGTGAATTGACCCCTCTGTGTCTTGAGAATGCTCTCCAGGCAATGTGAAGATGTGTTAAAACTTACCAGGAAAGGTTAAAGCATCTTAACATGTATAGCTTGGAGGAAAGACGTCACAGGGGGGGATATGATAGAAACATTTATATACATAAAGGGAATCAACATAGTAAAGGAGGAGAGTATATTTAAAAGAAGAAAAACTACCACAACTAGAGGACATAGTCTTAAATTAGAGGGGCAACGATTTAAACGTAATATCAGGAAGTATTACTTTACTGAGAGGGTAGTGGATGTATGGAATAGTCTTCCAGTAGAAGTGGTAGAGGTTAATACAGTGAAGGAGTTTAAGCATGCATGGGATAGGTATAAGGCTATCCTAGATATAAGGTTAGGCCAGGGGCTAATGAAAGTATTACTTTACTGAGAGGGTAGTGGATGCATGGAATAGCCTTCCAGCAGAAGTGGTAGAGGTTAATACAGTGATGGAGTTTAAGCATGCATGGGATAGGTATAAGGCTATCCTAGATATAAGACAAGGCCAGGGACTAATGAAAGTATTACTTCACTGAGAGGGTAGTGGATGCATGGAATAGCCTTCCAGCAGAAGTGGTAGAGGTTAATACAGTGAAGGAGTTTAAGCATGCGTAGTATAGGTATAAGGCTATCCTAGAAATAAGATAAGGCCAGGGACTAATGAAAGTATTACTTTACTGAGAGGGTAGTGGATGTATGGAATAGTCTTCCAGCAGAAGTGGTAGAGGTAAACACAGTCAAGGATTTTAAGCATGCATGGGATAGGTATAAGGCTATCCTAGATATAAGATAAGGCCAGGGACTAATGAAAGTATTACTTTACTGAGAGGGTAGTGGATGTATGGAATAGTCTTCCAGCAGAAGTGGTAGAGGTAAACACAGTCAAGGAATTTAAGCATGCATGGGATAGGTATAAGGCTATCCTAGCTATAAGACCGGGAACGGGGGACTAAAAAAGTGGGCAGACTAGATGGACCGAATGGTTCTTATCTGCCGAAACATTCTATGTTTCTATGTTTAGAAGATTCAAATTTGCTTGTCTTTAATAGGTTTGTAAAACGTAACAATAATCAAGGTTTTTAGGTCAGTAAAGAAGCCGTAGGATAGACACATTGCCGTTAGATGGCAATTTCCCTTCACTAATCAATTCTGCTTTATTTCTCTAGAGAACAAACTGCTTATTTTGTGAGAAAAGGGAATGGATGAGAAGCCTTTCAAAGGATGGAAGACCCGAGAGGTACAGGTGAGTGTCCAAAAAGGTACCAGCAGCGAGTGAGGGGAAGTCATTAGCAGACAAACATGATAAGATGTCCCTGGGCGTTGTGTTTATTCAGCTTTCTGCTTCCCCCGCACTTCTTGTCAATGGAAAAGGGGAGGCCAGCATCAAAGGGAGAGATTAGAGAATAAAAAGCATCAATCTGATCAGCCTGACAATACCCAAGAGGGAATCATATTATGGAGGCAGAGCAGTGAGACTAGCGAAATCTGGTTTTGTACTACACACCGTGTCTGATCCAGGAATGGGCCTGTAACATTAATTACAGACCCGGGGCGAGCACTGTCTGTTACTGGCCCGACAGACAGAAGCCCCCATCTGTTTTAGTGCAGGGGAAGATTCCCATTACTGTGAGCACATTATATTCTAACTATTATTAGACTGCTTTACCTTCTACAGACAGTTCGGTGTCCTCTCTCCAAACTGACCATGGGATAGATGTACATAGGTTAGACCAGTGCTTCTTAAACTTGTCCTCAAGGACCCCCAATGGCCCAGGATGATGGGATTGCCCAGTTGGGTATGTAGGTGGCATGGTTCCCTAAGGGTTAGGAAACCACACCAGGTGTTTTTATATATTCTTATTTTAACACAACTGGGTTATCCTGGACTGGTCAGGGTCCTTGAGGACAGATTTAAGAAGCACTGGTCTAGCCAAACTGGAATTTAATGTAACAGGACTCCAAAAAAACTGGACTGTCCAGACAAATATAGGGCAGTTGGCAACTATGGGACACATGTCTAGGCAGACATACGCAATATTTCACTGCTAACTAGCATTGTTATACTAATCTCTGGGTGAACATAAAAGAGATAAGGCTAGCCATTGCTTCACTCCATGAGGGGACAGGACAGTGGAAAGGGGCTGGTGCAGAAACAGACATGGAAACTTCTTTTGCATTTGGCCAGCTGAGCATGATGGGAAACATAGTCCAAATGCAAAGAGTGTGACTGACCTTTGACACAGCCACTGTGTTGGATTACATATATTTCCCATGCTGCTCAGCCAGCTGTTGTGGATTCTATTTTGCATGATGCTCAGCCAGCCATCATGCTGAGGCAAATATTAACTTCACAACGGGTCCACCAAGCCAGCTTAAATAATAATATCTCTTCTAGTAATAGCTACAGCTAGCCATTGTTTGACTATTGAGAAATAATGGGGGGAGGGGGGGGGTCCGGGTCCAAGTGACGGACAGGAAATTAGTTTAACAGCTAAACAAAGCTTGGCTGAGTCTATATAATCAAAACTGATTGCTCTTGAATTAACGCCATGTACAAAATCAACAAAACATGGCACTGAACACACTGATAGGCCGAGTGACATGAATAAAGTACATTTATCCAATCAATATTATTTGCATAAGGAGAGAATTAATAAGCTGCATTGAGAGAAGAGATCAGCTGGCCATGGATAATGCAGAGCTACATCTTTATACACTGTCACTTTATAACAATGCATTATACAGGACCAACTCTGTTCTTCTAGCAGGAGAAACTCACCAGGCCCTGCACAATGTATAGAAGAATATATAGAAGAGCTCAGCTGGCCATGGATAATGCAGAGTTACATCTTTATACACTGTCACTTTATAACAATGCATTATACAGGGCCAACTCTGTTCTTCTAGCAGGAGAAACTCACCAGACCCTGCACAATGTATAGAAGAATATATAGAAGAGCTCAGCTGGCCATGGATAATACAGAGTTACATCTTTACACACTGTCACTTTATAACAATGCATTATACAGGGCCAACTCTGTTCTTCTAGCAGGAGAAACTCACCAGACCCTGCACAATGTATAGAAGAATATATAGAAGAGCTCAGCTGGCCATGGATAATGCAGAGTTACATCTTTACACACTGTCACTTTATAACAATGCATTATACAGGGCCAACTCTGTTCTTCTAGCAGGAGAAACTCACCAGACCCTGCACAATGTATAGAAGAATATATAGAAGAGCTCAGCTGGCCATGGATAATGCAGAGTTACATCTTTACACACTGTCACTATATAACAATGCATTATACAGGGCCAACTCTGTTCTTCTAGCAGGAGAAACTCACCAGGCCCTGCACAATGTATAGAAGAATATATAGAAGAGCTCAGCTGGCCATGGATAATGCAGAGTTACATCTTTACACACTGTCACTTTATAACAATGCATTATACAGGACCAACTCTGTTCTTCTAGCAGGAGAAACTCACCAGACCCTGCACAATGTATAGAAGAATATATAGAAGAGCTCAGCTGGCCATGGATAATACAGAGTTACATCTTTACACACTGTCACTTTATAACAATGCATTATACAGGGCCAACTCTGTTCTTCTAGCAGGAGAAACTCACCAGACCCTGCACAATGTATAGAAGAATATATAGAAGAGCTCAGCTGGCCATGGATAATGCAGTGCTACATCTTTATACACTGTCACTTTATAACAATGCATTATACTTGGCCAACTCTGTTCTTCTAGTAGGAGAAACTCACCAGACCCTGCACAATGTATAGAAGAATATATAGAAGAGCTCAGCTGGCCATGGATAATGCAGAGTTACATCTTTACACACTGTCACTTTATAACAATGCATTATACAGGGCCAACTCTGTGCTTCTAGCAGGAGAAACTCACCAGGCCCTGCACAATGTATAGAAGAATGTATAGAAGAGTTCAGCTGGCCATGGATAATGCAGAGTTACATCTTTACACACTATCACTTTATAACAATGCATTATACAGGGCCAACTCTGTGCTTCTAGCAGGAGAAACTCACCAGACCCTGCACAATGTATAGAAGAATATATAGAAGAGCTCAGCTGGCCATGGATAATGCAGAGTTACATCTTTACACACTGTCACTTTATAACAATGCATTATACAGGGCCAACTCTGTTCTTCTAGCAGGAGAAACTCACCAGGCCCTGCACAATGTATAGAAGAATATATAGAAGAGCTCAGCTGGCCATGGATAATGCAGAGTTACATCTTTACACACAGTCACTATATAACAATGCATTATACAGGACCAACTCTGTTCTTCTAGCAGGATAAACTCACCAGACCCTGCACAATGTATAGAAGAATATATAGAAGAGCTCAGCTGGCCATGGATAATGCAGAGTTACATCTTTACACACTGTCACTTTATAACAATGCATTATACAGGGCCAACTCTGTTCTTCTAGCAGGAGAAACTCACCAGGCCCTGCACAATGTATAGAAGAATATATAGAAGAGCTCAGCTGGCCATGGATAATGCAGAGTTACATCTTTACACACAGTCACTATATAACAATGCATTATACAGTACCAACTCTGTTCTTCTAGCAGGATAAACTCACCAGGCACTGTACAATGTATAGAAGAATATATAGAAGAGCTCAGCTGGCCATGGATAATGCAGAGTTACATCTTTACACACTGTCACTTTATAACAATGCATTATACAGGACCAACTCTGTTCTTCTAGCAGGAGAAACTCACCAGACCCTGCACAATGTATAGAAGAATATATAGAAGAGCTCAGCTGGCCATGGATAATGCAGAGTTACATCTTTACACACTGTCACTTTATAACAATGTATTATACAGGGCCAACTCTGTGCTTCTAGCAGGAGAAACTCACCAGACCCTGCACAATGTATAGAACAATATATAGAAGAGCTCAGCTGGCCATGGATAATGCAGAGTTACATCTTTACACACTGTCACTTTATAACAATCCATTATACAGGGCCAACTCTGTGCTTCTAGCAGGAGAAACTCACCAGGCCCTGCACAATGTATAGAAGAATATATAGAGGAGCTCAGCTGGCCATGGATAATGCAGAGTTAAATCTTTACACACTGTCACTGTATAACAATGCATTATACAGGACCAACTCTGTTCTTCTAGCAGGAGAAACTCACCAGGCCCTGCACAATGTATAGAAGAATATATAGAAGAGCTCAGCTGGCCATGGATAATGCAGATTTACATCTTTACACACTGTCACTTTATAACAATGCATTATACAGGACCAACTCTGTTCTTCTAGCAGGAGAAACTCACCAGGCCCTGCACAATGTATAGAAGAATATATAGAAGAGCTCAGCTGGCCATGGATAATGCAGAGTTACATCTTTATACACTGTCACTTTATAACAATGCATTATACAGGGCCAACTCTGTTCTTCTAGCAGGAGAAACTCACCAGACCCTGCACAATGTATAGAAGAATATATAGAAGAGCTCAGCTGGCCATGGATAATACAGAGTTACATCTTTACACACTGTCACTTTATAACAATGCATTATACAGGGCCAACTCTGTTCTTCTAGCAGGAGAAACTCACCAGACCCTGCACAATGTATAGAAGAATATATAGAAGAGCTCAGCTGGCCATGGATAATGCAGAGTTACATCTTTACACACTGTCACTTTATAACAATGCATTATACAGGGCCAACTCTGTTCTTCTAGCAGGAGAAACTCACCAGACCCTGCACAATGTATAGAAGAATATATAGAAGAGCTCAGCTGGCCATGGATAATGCAGAGTTACATCTTTACACACTGTCACTATATAACAATGCATTATACAGGGCCAACTCTGTTCTTCTAGCAGGAGAAACTCACCAGGCCCTGCACAATGTATAGAAGAATATATAGAAGAGCTCAGCTGGCCATGGATAATGCAGAGTTACATCTTTACACACTGTCACTTTATAACAATGCATTATACAGGACCAAGTCTGTTCTTCTAGCAGGAGAAACTCACCAGACCCTGCACAATGTATAGAAGAATATATAGAAGAGCTCAGCTGGCCATGGATAATACAGAGTTACATCTTTACACACTGTCACTTTATAACAATGCATTATACAGGGCCAACTCTGTTCTTCTAGCAGGAGAAACTCACCAGACCCTGCACAATGTATAGAAGAATATATAGAAGAGCTCAGCTGGCCATGGATAATGCAGTGCTACATCTTTATACACTGTCACTTTATAACAATGCATTATACAGGGCCAACTCTGTTCTTCTAGTAGGAGAAACTCACCAGACCCTGCACAATGTATAGAAGAATATATAGAAGAGCTCAGCTGGCCATGGATAATGCAGAGTTACATCTTTACACACTGTCACTTTATAACAATGCATTATACAGGGCCAACTCTGTGCTTCTAGCAGGAGAAACTCACCAGGCCCTGCACAATGTATAGAAGAATGTATAGAAGAGTTCAGCTGGCCATGGATAATGCAGAGTTACATCTTTACACACTATCACTTTATAACAATGCATTATACAGGGCCAACTCTGTGCTTCTAGCAGGAGAAACTCACCAGACCCTGCACAATGTATAGAAGAATATATAGAAGAGCTCAGCTGGCCATGGATAATGCAGAGTTACATCTTTACACACTGTCACTTTATAACAATGCATTATACAGGGCCAACTCTGTTCTTCTAGCAGGAGAAACTCACCAGGCCCTGCACAATGTATAGAAGAATATATAGAAGAGCTCAGCTGGCCATGGATAATGCAGAGTTACATCTTTACACACAGTCACTATATAACAATGCATTATACAGGACCAACTCTGTTCTTCTAGCAGGATAAACTCACCAGACCCTGCACAATGTATAGAAGAATATATAGAAGAGCTCAGCTGGCCATGGATAATGCAGAGTTACATCTTTACACACTGTCACTTTATAACAATGCATTATACAGGGCCAACTCTGTTCTTCTAGCAGGAGAAACTCACCAGGCCCTGCACAATGTATAGAAGAATATATAGAAGAGCTCAGCTGGCCATGGATAATGCAGAGTTACATCTTTACACACAGTCACTATATAACAATGCATTATACAGTACCAACTCTGTTCTTCTAGCAGGATAAACTCACCAGGCCCTGTACAATGTATAGAAGAATATATAGAAGAGCTCAGCTGGCCATGGATAATGCAGAGTTACATCTTTACACACTGTCACTTTATAACAATGCATTATACAGGACCAACTCTGTTCTTCTAGCAGGAGAAACTCACCAGACCCTGCACAATGTATAGAAGAATATATAGAAGAGCTCAGCTGGCCATGGATAATGCAGAGTTACATCTTTACACACTGTCACTTTATAACAATGTATTATACAGGGCCAACTCTGTGCTTCTAGCAGGAGAAACTCACCAGACCCTGCACAATGTATAGAACAATATATAGAAGAGCTCAGCTGGCCATGGATAATGCAGAGTTACATCTTTACACACTGTCACTTTATAACAATCCATTATACAGGGCCAACTCTGTGCTTCTAGCAGGAGAAACTCACCAGGCCCTGCACAATGTATAGAAGAATATATAGAGGAGCTCAGCTGGCCATGGATAATGCAGAGTTAAATCTTTACACACTGTCACTGTATAACAATGCATTATACAGGACCAACTCTGTTCTTCTAGCAGGAGAAACTCACCAGGCCCTGCACAATGTATAGAAGAATATATAGAAGAGCTCAGCTGGCCATGGATAATGCAGATTTACATCTTTACACACTGTCACTTTATAACAATGCATTATACAGGACCAACTCTGTTCTTCTAGCAGGAGAAACTCACCAGGCCCTGCACAATGTATAGAAGAATATATAGAAGAGCTCAGCTGGCCATGGATAATGCAGAGTTACGTCTTTACACACAGTCACTATATAACAATGCATTATACAGGACCAACTCTGTTCTTCTAGCAGGAGAAACTCACCAGACCCTGCACAATGTATAGAAGAATATATAGAAGAGCTCAGCTGGCCATGGATAATGCAGAGTTACGTCTTTACACACTGTCACTTTATAACAATGCATTATACAGGGCCAACTCTGTTCTTCTAGCAGGAGAAACTCACCAGGCCATGCACAATGTATAGAAGAATATATAGAAGAGCTCAGCTGGCCATGGATAATGCAGAGTTACATCTTTACACACAGTCACTATATAACAATGCATTATACAGGACCAACTCTGTTCTTCTAGCAGGCGAAACTCACCAGGCCCTGCACAATGTATAGAAGAATATATAGAAGAGCTCAGCTGGCCATGGATAATGCAGAGTTACATCTTTACACACTGTCACTTTATAACAATGTATTATACAGGGCCAACTCTGTGCTTCTAGCAGGAGAAACTCACCAGACCCTGCACAATGTATAGAACAATATATAGAAGAGCTCAGCTGGCCATGGATAATGCAGAGTTACATCTTTATACACTGTCACTTTATAACAATCCATTATACAGGGCCAACTCTGTGCTTCTAGCAGGAGAAACTCACCAGGCCCTGCACAATGTATAGAAGAATATATAGAGGAGCTCAGCTGGCCATGGATAATGCAGAGTTAAATCTTTACACACTGTCACTGTATAACAATGCATTATACAGGACCAACTCTGTTCTTCTAGCAGGAGAAACTCACCAGGCCCTGCACAATGTATAGAAGAATATATAGAAGAGCTCAGCTGGCCATGGATAATGCAGATTTACATCTTTACACACTGTCACTTTATAACAATGCATTATACAGGACCAACTCTGTTCTTCTAGCAGGAGAAACTCACCAGGCCCTGCACAATGTATAGAAGAATATATAGAAGAGCTCAGCTAGCCATGGATAATGCAGAGTTACATCTTTACACACTGTCACTTTATAACAATACATTATACAGGGCCAACTCTGTTCTTCTAGCAGGAGAAACTCACCAGACCCTGCACAGTGTATAGAAGAATATATAGAAGAGCTCAACTGGCCATGGATAATGCAGAGTTACATCTTAACACACTGTCACTTTATAACAATGCATTATACAGGACCAACTCTGTTCTTCTAGCAGGAGAAACTCACCAGACCCTGCACAATGTATAGAAGAATATATAGAAGAGCTCAGCTAGCCATGGATAATGCAGAGTTACATCTTTACACACTGTCACTTTATAACAATGCATTATACAGGGCCAACTCTGTTCTTCTAGCAGGAGAAACTCGCCAGGCCCTGCACAATGTATAGAAGAATATATAGAAGAGCTCAGCTGGCCATGGATAATGAAGAGTTACATCTTTACACACTGTCACTTTATAACAATGCATTATACAAGGCCAACTCTGTTCTTCTAGCAGGAGAAACTCACCAGACCCTGCACAATGTATAGAAGAATATATAGAAGAGCTCAGCTGGCCATGGATAATGCAGAGTTACATCTTTATACACTGTCACTTTATAACAATGCATTATACAGGGCCAACTCTGTTCTTCTAGCAGGAGAAACTCACCAGGCCCTGCACAATGTATAGAAGAATATATAGAAGAGCTCAGCTGGCCATGGATAATGCAGAGTTACATCTTTACACACTATCACTTTATAACAATGCATTATATAGGGCCAACTCTGTTCTACTAGCAGGAGAAACTCACCAGACCCTGCACAATGTATAGAAGAATATATAGAAGAGTTCAGCTGGCCATGGATAATGCAGAGTTACATCTTTACACACTGTCACTTTATAACAATGCATTATACAGGACCAACTCTGTTCTTCTAACAGGAAAAACTCACCAGGCCCTGCACAATGTATAGAAGAATATATAGAAGAGCTCAGCTGGCCATGGATAATGCAGAGTTACATCTTTACACACTGTCACTGGCCATGGATAATGTATATTTAAACCATCTCACCTCAACTCATACCTTTTATTTAATAGACCTCAGTGACCTTAACATGTATACCGTTCCTGTTTAAAGCTGTAATAGTTCATGCAAAATGCAAATTGCATTAACATAGAAACATGTTTAATGGAACCAATTAACAGTATAAAACATCTACTATGGGATCACTCGCTGCAATCAGTGGCATTGATCATGCATCTCAATATTACATAAACCCTGAACAGCAAGCGATACCTCTCGATGCATCTAGCAAATAAAATAAATTATAGCAGCGGGGGGTTACCGCTAGGGTGGCCACCTCTTCTTTAAAAAAAATACCAAAAAAAATACTTTGGGATCAAGCCAATTTTTTAGTTGCCTGGCCGGTATTGGCAACCATAGTTACTGCTCGTTAAGAAAAATCATGCTTATGGTCTAAATTCTGTTCCTTTTACCTCTGTGACCTGTCAGCCTCTTTCAGACTATAACCACTGCACAAAGTGTTTGCAAATTCATACTTGCAAGTTATCAAAGCTCTCTCTACACACACACACATGCAATCCAGCTATCTCACACAACCCTGACATAGGAGAAATGATCTGTACCATTCCTTTAAAAACCCTGCCACATGCAAATGCGCTTAGTAAATATAACAGAACGCATTTGGCAAAAAATGCACGCATTCATCAAAACGGCTTTAATCTTATACTGAGATCACAGCCAGCCGTGCCTTATAAATGGTATAATAATACTTTAATGGCCCCTTTCCCCTGCAAACAGTCTTTTAAGAGAGTCTTGCACAATGTCATCATTAAATAAAAATGTTAACGAGGGGAAAATAAATAACGCATGCGGATAAAGTGTGAGCAACAGACGAGCAGCCGATGGAAAAACACAGTGCATGCAATCGAAGACAATTAGCAGACTATCTGCTCAGAGTCCAGTTTGTCTTTGTTCCCGTGTACAAAATAGGTTAAGAGCAAGAAAGCTGTGGGGTGATAAAAAGACAAATGCCCAGAGTCCCAGGGGTAGAAGCAGCATGTAGAGTGGAAAATTATTCTCCCCTCCCAAAACATCAAGAGAGAGACCTCCCTGTCCTTATCCTTCAGCAGCTCCCATCTCCTTGGCTTATCCCAGTCTGCAAAGCTGAAGCTGTCACAAGTGCCCACATGGATGCTTTCTGTTTAGGATTTGATAACTGCTTCTGATGCTTTGAGATCAGTGAATCATTCAGGCAGAGAGACTGCTCCACCTCCCGCTACCCAAGCACCGACTGCAAGGAAAAACCCACATCTCCTGAGCTACTCTAGGATGGAGACCTATGGCATTGCAAGCATCAGCCATAATAACTCGGCAGCTTCTTAAACGATTCTTTTAATGAACCCCTTTGAAGGCTGGGAGAGGGATTTGTCAGCGTTTTCTGTAAGACAGCAGCCTAGAGAGCAAGTCAATGCTTATTTAAGAAAAAAAAAGTCACTGGAAACGGAGTTAGAACTACGGTAGACGATTGTGTTACCATGAGAGTAAAGGCACGTTGAAAGGCACCACTCGGAAGGAAAGATTCCTGATCTTTTACAGCAGTGGCTCAAAATGATATCGTTAAACTGGGATCTGACAAACTGGTAATTTAGGGGGAACTTGATCAAAGACCTACCTTGGGCTACAGTCTACAACAAGATGCCAGCCAACAACAATACTGCATGCGCGATGGGACCGCTGGACAATTCCCCAGAGTATTTTGCGGTTAATACATCTCGGAATTGCACGTCCACTGATTCTCCTGGGATTGCCATCTTTATTTCCTTTGTGTACTCTTTAGTTTGCGTAGTTGGCTTGTGCGGTAATACAATGGTGATATACGTCATCCTGCGCTACGCCAAAATGAAGACTGCCACCAACATCTACATTTTGAACTTGGCGATTGCCGACGAGCTCCTCATGATGAGCGTTCCATTTCTGGTGACCTCTACTCTCCTCCGGCACTGGCCGTTTGGATCTTTGTTGTGTAGGCTAGTCCTCAGCTTGGACGCCATGAATATGTTTACGAGTGTCTACTGCCTGGCTGTTCTGAGCTTGGACCGATACGTGGCCGTGGTACATCCCATCAGTGCCGCCAGGTACAGACGGCCAAGCGTGGCCAAGATGGTGAACCTTTGTGTTTGGCTCTTTTCGGTTCTCATCATCCTACCCATCGCAGTCTTCTCCAGTACCGCTCCTAACAGTGATGGGACGGTGGCTTGCAACGTGCTTATGCCTGAACCATCACAACGCTGGGTGGTGGTCTTTGTACTTTACACATTTCTGATGGGCTTTCTTCTACCCATGGCCGCTATTTGCCTCTGCTATATCCTTATCATCACAAAGATGAGAGTAGTGGCGCTCAAGGCTGGTTGGCAGCAGCGGCGCCGCTCAGAGCGTAAACTTACCCTCATGGTCACTGTGCTGGTGACGGTTTTCGTGGTCTGTTGGATGCCTTTTTACGTGGTTCAGCTGGTGGGTGTTTTCGCTAGAAGAGGGGACACCACAATAAGCCAGCTTTCAGTTGCACTTGGCTACGCCAACAGCTGTGCCAACCCCTTCCTCTACGGCTTCCTCTCGGACAACTTCAAACGCTCTTTCCAGAAGATCCTGTGCCTTAGCTGGATGGAGAATGCCACCGAAGAGCCGGTGGACTATTATGCAACGGCTTTGAAAAGTCGAGCATACAGCGCTGAGGATTTGCAGAATGGGATGCCGACGACCGGCAGTACGTACCTTAATGGGACCTGCAGCTCCAGGACTCCTTAAAACAAAAACAGAGTGATGCCACCAGAGCTTAGTTGACAACGCCAACAACTGGGAATCTCAATAGAATGTCGCCCCCTGTCATCCTTTCTCTCCCCCCCGTCCCCCTACTTTTAAGACGACTCATATTGTTTACATCTCTCTCTATATATATATATTTGGAAATATCCAGAAATGGTGTGTATGAGCGTAACATTGGAGAGTGCATATTGTATTATTGTTTTGGGTGCATTATTGGTAAGCGACTGGGATTGCTCAAGTAGATCTTGACTGATAAAGCTGGAGAGGATCTATAGGTGCAATGGATAATCGTTCACTCTCCAGCTCTTGTTAACAGTATGCCTAGTCTAAGAGGTCCCTTCGGGGTAGCACTGCCCCATTCTTGATGGAGACAACTTGGTTGGGGGTGTAATAAGGGGCACCCATGACAAGCACCTGCGACCAGCTGGTACCCACAGTAGTTCAACCATCCTGCCACCACCAAGTTAATACACTCCTGGGTCTTGTCAACTACATTTCCCATAATGCTGGGTAACATATTGCCAAAGCTTTCTTAGGATCTTCAGTAGATACATCCCATCACTAGTAAACATTCTTTGTCAAGAGAGGAACATTTAGGGAAGGATCGGTATAAACCCAATCTGCCATCAGTGAATGAATTACGAGCTGGTACTAAGATTATTGTCAGCTGTTACTCTGCCAGTTTACGCTCTGTTTTGTAGTTATTTATCATTAGGTATCCTTTTTTTTTTTTTTTTTTTTTTTTTTTTTTACAATTCCTTTAAATTAAAGAGGATTTTTTTGCTGTAAAGTTGTAAAAATGCTGTTTTTTTCTTTCTTTGGTGGGTGTTTAACCATTTTATTGGAAAAAAAAAAAAACCTGCAAGATCGCTCACTTGAAAGATGATAAGAAAACAACCCAGTATTGTTTGCTAACAGGGAAATATATCTTTTTTTTGTTATTAAGTATTTAATGTTACAATTAAGTCAACTTATGAAAAATGCTTATTTGTGGCGCTCATTAAAGATGGTCATTTTTTTTATATTCTTCTTACAAGTAACCTGTGCTGGTCATGCAAATGATTTCAGATTATTTCCTATCTACTTTGCAGAAAAATGTATACAAGGATCAGCCTCCCAGCAGAACTGCTCTGGCTTAAGGGTTATTAAAAATGCTCATGGATAAGTACAAACATTAAATATGTAATAATATCAGGGGTTTGTACATTTTTGGGATACGGCTCTACGATTTTTAGTGGAGTTAACAGAGGTTTAATGTTAT
Organism: Pelodytes ibericus; assembly: GCA_036172795.1. Taxonomy (NCBI): domain Eukaryota; kingdom Metazoa; phylum Chordata; class Amphibia; order Anura; family Pelodytidae; genus Pelodytes; species Pelodytes ibericus. The sequence goes on along the minus strand of CM069868.1, from coordinate 9,069,370 downwards.
TTAAATCAGTGTTATTCAGGTTGGGGGTTCTAGACAACGAGTTTCTCCCTCAAGGTAGGCAGCCCAGGAGTGGGTCATTTTGCAGAGTGTTCTCCTGCATATGACATCACCTTGTGGCTTGATATGCAAATTACATATTTAACATTGAAAAGTAATGAATTTGCATCAAGTCACAGGTGATAAACAGGAGACTCCACATACACGTGGACATTGTATGCATTTGCTGCAAATTTGCTAACACAACCTTCTTTCCTAATTGTGTGTTCTCTTCATTCCCAGTTTAAGCAATGTCTAGGACACTTCTTCGCCGCATCTTCATCGCTGACAGTTCAGCGCGGCACCCCCTAAACCCTAATACTAACCCTAATACTAACCCCCGACCCCTAATACTAAAATTAACCCCCTAAACCCTAATACTAACCCCCCGAACCCTAATAGTAAAATTAACCCCTAACACTAAACACTAAACCTAATTCTAACCCCCTAAACCCTAATTGTAAACAAACTAAAATCGGTAAAATACTTACCTTTAGCGATGAAATCTCCAGCGACGATCTGTCTTGTGCTGTAGAGTCGGCGGTGAAGCGGCTGCGCGAAAGCAGCCGCGATGAAAAGTCCCACCCCCTGATTATGTTGGCAGAGTCTTTTCTGATAATTACAATGTAATATATTATTTGTACCCTAAGCAGCCTTTCCTCCAATCACACTTTCTGCTGTTTTATTCATGCGCACATATGACAAATACTCACTCCGAGGCTTTAATCCGTTAAATATAGACTGGTCTGCCATCTTTATTCTACACAATAAAGCCCGGGAGTGTGCATTTGTCATATGTGTCCCTGAATAAAATGGCGAGGTCGTCCATCTTATTCCTGAATTGGTACTGTTTTTTTGCTATTAAATTGAATAGATCTGACCTTAACTCCTCTTACTTCTGATTCAATGCATAAAGCTGTATGGTCGGCCATTTTGTAGGGGGCACATAACTTTTCCATGCTTCTCTAGGTAAGAAAATGGCCAAGGTGGTTACCCTACATCCTACAGAGGAGCAGGCTTTGATTTAAAATAATATCAGTTAGATAATAGAGTCCCTCTACTTTCACAGCCTTGTGGTCTTAGCAGGAGAATCATTTTGTAAGACAGAAGGAGCTGTTCTCCAAAAGATGAGATGAACCCATTTAGGTACACGTTGTGCAGGGACAGATCCTATGGGTATGCCCCGCTAAGCAAACTCACCAGCATTGTCCCTGCACTATGTATAGCTACATTCCCGTGTCCATCTCATCACAACTCACCTTTTTACTTGGAGTATTGTACACAGTACTGGAGACCGTATCTCCAGAAGGATATTGATACTTTGGAGAGAGTTCAGAGAAGGGCTACTAAACTGGTTCATGGGTTGAAGGATAAAACTTACCAGGAAAGGTTAAAGCATCTTAACATGTATAGCTTGGAGGAAAGACGTAACAGGGGGGATATGATAGAAACATTTAAATACATAAAGGGAATCAACACAGTAAAGGAAGAGAGTATATTTAAAAGAAGGAAAACTACCATAACTAGAGGACATAGTCTTAAATTAGAGGGGCAACGATTTAAAAGTAATATCAGGAAGTATTACTTTACTCAGAGGGTAGTGGATGTATGGAATAGCCTGCCAGCAGAAGTGGTAGAGGTAAACACAGTCAAGGATTTTAAGCATGAGTGGGATAGACACAAGGCTATCCTAGATATAAGACCGGGAAAGGGGGACTAATAAAAGTATTAAAAAAAAAAATTGGGCAGACTAGATGGACCGAATGGTTCTTATCTGCCGACACATTCTATGTTTCTATGTTCTTACTGAATAGCCCCCAATGTATTCCTCACTCTACAGGGCTAATATATAACCCACCGCCCTGCAGAGCAAAGTGGTGGGAATGATAACCGATATCACCTGCGTTATAATTACCAGCACTTTGCGCTGGTATGCTGCGATAGCGCCTCTGTCAAAATGTTATCCCGTATGGGCCTTAGTCATGAAACATGGTACTGACAAGGGAACTGCAAGCTTAAGGCCAAAAGTAGCAGCGTTGGAAAAATCCTCCCATTCAGCTATTGTCCAAATCTGTATTTTGGTCTTGGCTTTGCAATTTCCTTCTCAATTCCCTGTCATTCCTCTCTATGTGTCTAGATTCACCCCAAATAGTATTGTGTGAAAGTGACTGGTGATGGGTTTGTTGTGTATTATTCTGTGAGCGTGATGCAGTTGTTATATATGTTCATTACATAAATTATAAGTATACAGGATGTTTAACTTGATATAAAGGCAGCAGTGCGCCCTCTACCAAACACGCTATCCGAGGCTCTAAAACAAAAAGCGCGTGCTACAAAATGGCTTCTCGCCTGCCTGGTCAGTGCAACATGGAGCCTTAGTGCCTAAGAATGGCTCAGATGTAAAGCTACCTCTGCTCAAAGGGCTTACAGGTAAAGGACTACTGTCCGCACAAAATAACGTTTTTGTCTAACTAAGAGATGGCATCAAGTGTAGGCATTTTAAATAGCAATGCTTTAATTATAGAATACACATAAATTACCTTATTGAGCTCGCTTTGCTCCTTATAGCTCTATGGAGACAGACATGTTGTTTAGAATCTTGACCCAAGAGCTATACAGAGCAAAGATTCTAAACAGCATGTCCGCCCCCTGATAGAGCTATACAGAGCAAAGATTCTAAACAGCATGTCCGCCCCCTGATAGAGCTATACAGAGCAAAGATTCTAAACAACATGTCCGCCCCCTGATAGAGCTATACAGAGCAAAGATTCTGAACAACATGTCCACCCCCTGATAGAGCTATACAGAGCAAAGATTCTAAACAGCATGTCCATCCTCTGATAGAGCTATACAGAGCAAAGATTCTAAACAACATGTCGTAAACTTTGTAGCGGAGTTGGAAAAAATCAGATGAATTGGAGATTTTCTCAACTACTTTTGCCTCATGTTTGAAATTCCCTTCACAATTCCCTGCCATTCTCTCTTTATTGAGTAGACTGTATAATGCATTTCTCAGAGTGCTTTATTGAATTCCAGACACAGCTGAAAATATTTTAGAAGCATATACATGAATTTTCATTCCATATTGTACAATATTTACTAAGAAAATCTAAGAACCTTTGAAAAGATCTTAGTGAATTAAAGCCATATAACGCTCGTTATGTAATAATACTGCTGCCATATGCACCTAGTTACTGAGGGAAACAAACTCTTACTTAGAAAAATTAACAGAACCGATATTTCAAAGGGTAGGTAATTATCAAAATCAATATGGTCTCTTCACCGTGGGTGGAATTAGCAGCCACATCTAATATCTGTGGATCCCACAGAGCTGCGTTGATTAGTTATTTGCCTTCCTTCTGGTCACACACACTGCAAGGCAGCATGGACATATTATATGTGGCCAAGGTGGGCAGCCTATAACAAAACCTGGTATGAAGGAATAGAGAACTATTCAAGGGCTTAAGCCTCCTAAAGATCCCTACTTGCCTGAACCCTGGACTCCATGGGGGCAGAGTCACATGGCGCTATGAGACCCTGTGACATAGAGCCCCAGCTAGGGGTGCCACCCAACCAGTATTATACCGGCAGGCCATTGGCTTGAGGCAATGGAGTCAATAGGATGGCTTGTGTTTTCTGGAGGAACGGTGGAAATGCTCCTTCCAGCTGGCCATTTGCCTGGAGCGCAGTTTGTCTGCGTATAGACTTACATAGAATAAACGCAGTGCCATAAGTGGCACTAATGCTGGGACAGAGACACATTTGACATGACTGTCCCTTATAAAAACAGGACCGTTAGCAACTATGAATATAATTTATAATGGGAATCTATAACATAAGTGATAATTGATAACAAATGCATACCTACCAAGTTTTCCGATTTTTGTCAGGATCTCCTGTCTGTCACTTCCACTCCGTGGTCCCTATTACAGAATACTGTCTCTGACAGCTAAACACAGCTGGTCCCATGTGACAGTTGCGACCTGATTGGTACTTACCGGACTGTTTTGGTGATATGGCAACAGTGCTGTTTTCACAGAGGCAGCGATTAGCCTGTGATATCATAGAGCCATAAATGGGCATTCTACACTATGGTCCAGCTACATCATCGGTTGCGTATTGCATAATAATAATAATGATAATAGTTATGCCAATATGTACCAATCAATTTATTTCTTCAAAACTTAACTTCAAAACCAATATCCATTGGTTTCCATGCCGATTCTGGGGTAAAGTTCTAAAAGTGATGTCATCAGCAGGAACATTCTATTGGTTTCCATGGTGATTCTGGGGTAAAGTTCTAAAAGTGATGTCATCAGCAGGAACATTCCATGGGTTTCCATGGGGATTCTGGGGTAAAGTTCTAAAAGTGATGTCATCAGCAGGAACATTCCATGGGTTTCTATGGGGATTCTGGGGTAAAGTTCTAAAAGTGATGTCATCAGCAGGAACATTCTATTGGTTTCCATGGGGATTCTGGGGTAAGGTTCTAAAAGTGATGTCATCAGCAGGAACATTCTATTGGTTTCCATGGGGATTCTGGGGTAAGGTTCTAAAAGTGACGTCATCAGCAGGAACATTACTCCCCATGATCTGCATATATTGTGTGGTTACAATAAGCTGTGGTCAGCATTGCAGCCAGAATCAGCTATAGTCACTAAAACTGAACTGACAAGTGAACTGCAAAAACCAATTAACCCCTTCCCTCCTGTAGGATGTTTGATGCTGTCCTACTTTCAGTGCCTAAAAGCTCATAGAACTTCCTGCGACTGTCAGCTCATCATGGCTCCCCGCGATGAGCTGTGTGCAGCGGGATCTCACCTGTCAGATATGGCCTCAGTCTGACATACAAAATGTAGTGAATATAGGCAAAGTGTATACCCCACAATGTATCACCTAGACACAAACATCTGCATTTTTAGCTGCATTCTTAACATAAAAGGTTAATTACAGCTATCAAATGCACCTTTCTTCAAGGCTTCTTTAGACAAGTTCCAAACAATATAGTGGTATCAAAATGAGTGACACTTAAAACGGTATTAAACTCTTAACACAACTTGCTTAGGAAGAAAGTACAGCTGTGTTTTCCAAATTCCATCTTCTGCATCTGAAACACATTTAGACCCAGCGATTCCTAGATCCTGCTATTCTGCATCCTGGCTTCTTCTTCAAACGCAGCTGAAACATCTCATTTTTAGGGAAGGAGGGCAGTCTAAATAAATGAGCCCCCCCCCCTTAAAGAGAACACAATGCACGGCTGATTGAAAAGCACAGTTGCCAACATCGGCCATGTTTCCAGGGACACATGTTTGTTCCACATGCTGCAGAAAGAGCATGCAAAGTGCAGCCCGGCAGTATGTTTGATGGATAACCACACAGATACAATCCAATTAATTAATCAGGGTGGAGATCTCATAGGACCTACCATGATTAAATAATTGGATTCTGTCTGTGTGTATATCCATCCTACATACTGTCGGGCTGCACTTTGCATGCTCTTTCTGCAGCTTGTGGAACAAATTTGTGTCCCTGGAACATGGGTGATGTTTGCAACTATGGAAAATGCTTAAAAAGAGGTACTGCAGCTGAAAATAATTTAGATGTGATTGGAAATTTGACCAGTGGTGTATCTTGGTTTTGTGCTGCCCTAGGCAGACAAAATTCGGGCACCACCCACCCACGTTGCACACCTACGACATGCCCACTTTGCACACACATTAAATGCCCAATCACCCCATTACATGCCTCCATCACCCACATTGCATACACACTAAATGTCCCATCACCCCCATCACCCTCATTTCATACCCCCACCACGTCCATTAAATGCCCCCATCACCCCAATTAATTACAAGGAGCTAAAGCTTGCTGAACTGTGGGGGAGTGAGCAAAAATGTTTGAAGCACCAGAACTGTGCTTTAACACCCTCTGTCAAAGTGCCACCCTCTGTCAAAGTGCCGCCCTAGGCGAGTGCCTTGTTTGCCTTGTGGAAGATACACTACTGCATTTGACCCCTATATATTTATATCAAGTTTTTTTTATTAAATGATTGGTCCTTTTTGATTCTTATCCTTTCCATGTAATTTGTAAGTGATGGAGGCGTAATACTCACACACTACAGAAGCAATTCAAGACTCCGTAGGCCGCGTGGCAGAACTGACAAACTATACTATCACTGTATATCTGTTAAAGGGACCGTTTCACACAGCTGTGTTTAATATCCGTGCCATGCACTTATTTTTTACTTTTTAACAATTTCCAGTTCTCTTGTAGTTTCATCTGGGCTTCTGAATTCAGTGACGTGAGTGAGTACGCAGGAGATGGACCTGCCCATGAGGGGAATCATTATGGATTCAGGTTAATTATTTATTTATTTTTTAAACTCAGCTGTTTCAAGTGCTCGGCGTGCAGGGGGGCGTGGCTTTAACCATCTCTCTGTGATGTAATATAAGCAGGCGGAGTTTGGGGGGGACATAGGCGGGGCTGAGCAATGGGAGCACACCTGTGGGCACCATGAATAAGACTCTGCCTCAAAACGAGGCAGCACTTCCAGGGTATGTGATGGCCTATGGGCATTTACACGGCATTTAGTCATAAAGACACAGGGTTAAAATGAGCAGTGTAATATCTTTTAATGTTTGGCTCTGGTTTGCTGCTCGTTTGAATTGGGAGGGGGGTACTCAGAGTTCTCCTGGCATCCGAGTGACTGCTCTATTTACCCACTTAAGATTGGGATAGAGCATCCTATCTGAAAGAGCTCTATCACGCAGCAGGTATGGCTTGGACACACCATAAAACCCAAATCCATCATTAATTGAACGTTCTACACGCGGTGCCAGCTGTGTAAGGTTCTGACGTGCACATTTTGGTTGTGTACACGATAGAGCCAGGTACTCAGTGCATGAAACACAGAGCTCATAAATCAAAAAGCTTCCCAAACAGATCTATTAATACCCTCCGAGCCTGGAACAAGCTTAGAAACCAACCATTACCAGTCATTTTATTCTGGCCTTGTTTAAAGTGACAGGATCACCTAAACATACCTCGAACTATTAATGAAGAGAATAAAAGAACATTGCAAATCATCTATACATTGTGTTGGCAGAATTGCAATCAAATGCCTAAGTTAGGGGGAAAATGTGTTTGATCAATGTGTCTGTGGCAGTCTCCTACTTATGACATCACCTGCGGCGCGGTATGCAAATCAACTGCTTTTCAATGGGAAATGTGTGATGTCATAAGCAGGAGACTTCCTCAGACATGTTTAAAACACATTTTTCTCCTAATTTAAGCATCTGATTGCAATTCTGCCAACACAATGTATCGATCATTTGCAATGATGTTTTATTCTGTACATTCATCGTTTAAGGTATGTTTAGGTGATACAGCCCCTTTAATGCACTGCTGTGTTAAATATTCACAGCCCAATCAAAATAGAATGTGTAAAATAAAAGGAGAGACTATTGTGTCTATTCACTAGCAGGTAAGTTCAGGTGATTTAATCTCACCAATGTATCTATACATTGTGCAGGAACAAACCTGACACGTTTCACCAGCTAAGCAAAGTCACCAGGTTTGTCCCTGCACAATGTATCGCTAAGAGTTAGAGCGCTTCAAAGGTTTTTTTTCTCTGAAAAAAATAAAAATATCCTTAATACAACAGAACCTCCATTGTATCAAAATTTAATTAATAACATTTTAAACAACAAATATACAATTTCTATCAAATCAGCGCATCATAGAATGACATTGTATTACTGGATCACAGACAAGTGAAATGCTTTTTTGCTCATGTGTCTGGGTTTAGTTGATAGAAAGTGCCTGACGCGTTTCGCTTATAAATTCTTCCTCAGAGGTGAAATTAATTGGGTCCTGTCAAAAGAATATTAGAAAACGAATATATATATATATTACAAATCTCTTATTGACCCTACCTAAGGAAGTAGCAGTGCTATGAGGCCCCTATATCTGCTTTCACGGACAGATTTTGAAACCTCCGTTTCCAATGCGTAGAAAAAGACGGTGGCGTCTCCTGTGACTTGATATGCAAATTAACTGCTTTTCAGTTTGAAATGTGTCATTAGCATATCATGCCACATGTGATGTCATAAGCAGGACTCCACAGACACATGCACAGATAATTTTGGATAATTTGATGTTCTCTACATATAAAGTATAAGCAATATTTAGGTGACAGATTCCCTTTAATGTCAAAGCATCTATTTACCAAAATATTTCGACCTTGGTCCATTGCCTTATTTTACCCCCTGAAGGACAAGCTTTTTTTTTTAAAGAATTTTTTTTTTGTGTGTGTGTGTGTGTGTTTAGCTCTCATTTTTTATTTATTCTACCCACACAAACTATAGTCTGCTTCCTTAAAGGAACATATGGCCTTCCTTTGATGGCGCATTTCTCCTTATAAAGTAGAATTTTATTAAAAAAAAATGACATTAAATTGACCACTTCCCTTGTTTACATTAGTAATGTATATATGTATACCTCAAGGGAGTTAATCTGTGGCCCCACATTACATTTATAAACACTAGCCACATGGCTGTAAGCATGTCTATAGAGATTTTTTTGTGCGTAGTAATTTGTAGTGAACCACAACTCCCATCAACTGCAACCAGCCAAGGAAAGTATGGGAAATGTAGTCCAGCAGGTTGTATATTCCTTTTCTCGGTCCACATACTTTGTGATTTATGATGCTTTCTCCTTGACTGTAGTAAAAAAAAAAAAAAAAAGAACTGCAAACATGTCAATCCTATGGATTCAGATAATGTCTAGTGTTATGGTAGCTCTATCCTTTCATGTGGTTCATCTTCCTCGCTGGACGAATGGTCGGTGGAATCTGTATCACTACCCTCCGGCTCGACAGGAGCAATGGATTTCTTCCTGGGTGGCTTCTTTTTCCTGACGCACATCTGGATTCCACCCCACAAAAGCATCGCCAAGATCCCGAAAGCCACCAATCCAAGGATCAAGGGGATGAGAAGAGTGTCAAACCAACCCTCTTCTGTATTGCCCTCCGCTGGAGGAGCAGAGCTTGTTGTCAACACCTCCATCCAGTTGGGTTCCTGAGAGGTCGACGAATCTTGGTCACACGGACTATGGTCATCACAGCAGCTGCAAGAGAAATTACTGGGGTTTAGGCAATGCCGAAGGCAACTTGCCCTCTCATTTGCTGGACATAGCCGCTCGGAACCTTCACTCTGACCAGTCACCTTGAAACATGAGCAGTGCGTAGAGATGCACGTGCTGGAGCCATTCTCAACAGTGCAAGCCAACGTCACACTTCCCTCAAAGCCTCCACACGCGATGGTGATTTTTGATGTCTCTGGAAAAAAATATGGCGCATTGTCGTCCGTGAAAGCAGGAGTCAACCCCCCCGTCTCGGATACCTCCAGAGCCGACACATTCCATGGGAAGTGAGATCTGCAAATGGCAGAAAAGTTGTTGTTGCACTTGGATTCTTTCCAGGCCCAGGTGTGATTGCCCAGTGCACCATGGAGAGGTGGGATCCATTGCTGTAGTCCAACGCAACGCTTCTTAATGCAGGAGGGTTTAGGCGTTTCTGCCCAATAGCTCACTTTGGAGTCCTCACCCCCTGAAACCCAGGAATATCCATACAATATTTTTCCAGAATCTACACATTCCTTTTTTTCTTTGTACAAACCAACCCAAAAGGTGCCCATCTCTGGTTCGTGTTGAAGCATGCTCACAAGCTGCTCCACCTCCATGTATTCTAGTTCGTCCTTCATCGTAGTGAGGGAACCTCTAGGACCACAAGCAGCATTTGCATCCTTGAAGGTCAACTTCTTAGTGAGAACCATGTAGCAATTTCCTGTAGTGTAGCACACTACGTCTTCAGCTACAGACATGGGTGCCATGTCTAGAGCCACAGCAAGCAGTAACCACCAATGCTTCATGCCTTTCGTGTCTCGGGCACATACTAGCATGAACTTTTCTGTTTTCATAGATAGGGAGCTTCAGGAAACTCAGGAGGATGTGACTCCCACCGCTTACGAATCAGCTCTGAGAAACAGGAAACATGAGGTAGTGGAAGCGGCCGGGAGTTAAGGGAAAGGGAGGAATGTGATAATTTATATACGATTGTAGCGATGCTACAGATGGAGCAGAGGATAAGCTAACAGGGTCTCTATTCATTGGACACGATTGTTAAAATTCTCTTCGGAATGTGGTATCAAAATGTCAGAATGCAAAAGTCAACGTCAGAGGGTGAACGGCCTTTCTTGGATTGACCATATTGCACGTAGATGCCAAATGCGGCATCAGAGGTATCCCAGATGTTGCCCATGCATCAGAACTGAACTTGATAAAGCCTTAAACCTCGACGCATTTCGCACACTTGGTGCATTATCATAACAAACCATAAAACAAGTATTGTAATTAGCGCAAAGCCCCCGTTACGCATCATAACATTACGGAAGAACAGCTGGGAGATGCCCAGGTAACATTGGCACATTAGATAAAAACAACTTTATAAAGACACTTTGCTTCTCCTACACGATCAGAAAAAGGCAAAAACATATTGGCCACTCGATTAAGTCATCGATCAATTGATTGGTCTCTCATGACGTAATCACTGGATGAGTTGCCCACTTTACGGAAGATACAAGGTTGCTTCCTTTTCGATATATGTCTGGGGGAAGTTTGGCAAGTCTGGGGATGCATTGGTAAGTCTGGGGATGCATTAGCAAGTCTGTGGATGCATTTGCAAGTCTGGGGGAAGATTGGAAAGTCTGTGGATGCATTGAAAAGTCTGGTGATGCATTAGCAAGTCTGAGAATGCATTTGCAAGTCTGGGGGAAGATTGGCAAGTCTGTGGATTCATTGGCAAGTCTGTGGATGCATTGGCAAGTTTGGGGATGCATTGGCAAGTCTGGGGGGGGGGGGGGCGGGGGGGGGGGCTGCCTGTCTCTGATAGTGAGGTTTATGGTGTCAGTTCAAGTCTGTGGGGCAGATTAGCACATCTGAAGGTATATTGACAAGTCTGGGGGAAGATTGGCAAGTCTGGGGATGCATTGGTAAGTCTGGGGATGCATTAGCAAGTCTGTGGATGCATTTGCAAGTCTGGGTGAAGTTTGGAAAGTCTGTGGATGCATTGAAAAGTCTGGGGATGCATTAGCAAGTCTGTGGATGCATTGGCAAGTCTGGGGGAAGATTGGCAAGTCTGGGGATGCATTGGTAAGTCTGGGGATGCATTAGCAAGTCTGTGGATGCATTTGCAAGTCTGGGGGAAGATTGGAAAGTCTGGGGATGCATTGAAAAGTCGGGGGTTGCATTAGCAAGTCTGAGGATGCATTTGCAAGTCTGGGGGAAGATTGGCAAGTCTGGGGATGCATTGAAAAGTCTGGGGATGCATTAGCAAGTCTGAGGATGCATTTGCAAGTCTGGGGGAAGATTGGCAAGTCTGTGGATGCATTGGCAAGTCTGGGGATGCATTGGCAAGTCTGGGGATGCATTGGCAAGTTTGGGAATGCATTGGCAAGTCTGGGGATGCATTGGCAAGTCTGGGGGAAGTTTGGAAAGTCTGTGGATGCATTGAAAAGTCTGGGGATGCATTAGCAAGTCTGTGGATGCATTGGCAAGTCTGGGGGAAGATTGGCAAGTCTGGGGATGCATTGGTAAGTCTGGGGATGCATTAGCAAGTCTGTGGATGCATTTGCAAGTCTGGGGGAAGATTGGAAAGTCTGGGGATGCATTGAAAAGTCGGGGGTTGCATTAGCAAGTCTGAGGATGCATTTGCAAGTCTGGGGGAAGATTGGCAAGTCTGGGGATGCATTTGCAAGTCTGGGGATGCATTAGCAAGTCTGAGGATGCATTTGCAAGTCTGGGGGAAGATTGGCAAGTCTGTGGATGCATTGGCAAGTCTGGGGATGCATTGGCAAGTCTGGGGATGCATTGGCAAGTCTGTGGATGCATTGGCAAGTTTGGGAATGCATTGGCAAGTCTGGGGATGCATTGGCAAGTCTGGGGGAAGACTGTCAACTAAAAGGAAATAAAAACAACACATGCATTTTTTTCAATCATATTTTTTTAGTAACACTTTTTTAGTCTTTTTCTTTGTTTCCTAAATTAATATCCAAAGTTTGGGAGGAGTTGTGTAATAATCAGGGTCATCTTATATTCAAGCGCATGCAGTAATATCTACGCACAGAACAATAGTTGGGATCATTCATTTTGCGTGTTGGCTTCCTGCAGAAGACTGAGCACTCAAGTTCAAACATCTTCACCGTGACTTCACATTTCATGTGGATGATGTTTGTTTTCGCTCTTTAACAAGAAACAAAAATACAGATATTGCAGCGAGTACAGCGTTAAAGAGCCACTAATTGTTATTTTTATTCACACGTCCTTCTAACTATTGGCCCCAGTATAGGAGTGTACTTTTTAAGCTACATGCCAGTTTATACTCTGACTGGGGGAAACAGAGACCCTCGTTTTCGAATGTTACCAACATAGTCTATGATTAAGAGAAAGCGCCACGTTTGGCGCGAAACGCGTAGGCGTTCAGTGTTTCACCGGGTAGGAGCAGGCACTTAGACCTTGAAGCTGTGTACACCTGACATTAAACTCACCTTCAGCTTCATCTGTGGTCTGGTTGGTGAAGTTTGTTCCCACTGGTTGCCGCCGTCCTTCCTCTTGAGTACTCTCGTCTCACTGTAGTCTATGATTAAGCCTCACAGCGAAACGCGTGATTATGCAGCCCATCTTTCACCTGGAACGATCAGGCTCATTTACTCCTGCAGGTAACGGTGGGACCAATCACACCGCTTCTCATTTTTTTTCTCATACTTTTTTGGTATTCCAAATTTTATTGATTTACAACAGAAGAAAGATAAGTAGCAACAGTGACAAGTCAAACAGTAATAGCAATGACAGTAGAAAGTTTCAGTGTACATCGAGAAAGTATACAACGGGTCAACGGAGGTATCAACAGCTCTTAAGGGATCAAATATTCGCTGGAGCTCTTTTAGCAATAAAGGAAAAGTTGATCAGTAACAGATAGTGGAGAAAAGAGATTAGATGAGTGAAGGGGAAGACAGAAAGAGAAAGCGTAGGAGAGGGAAGGGGGGGGGGGGTGGGAATTAGGGATGTTCAAAAAGATTTCGGCTGTCCATCCACAGGTTGATAAGAACAGTATATTTCTCCAAATATTTGGTGGAGAGAGAGTGTAGGTTATAAGTAATTAAATTGAACAAGTGTGCCAGCATCGGAAGACTCGTTTCGCTGAATTAATCAGCGTGTATCTACAAATATTTACCAGTGTAATCTATCCAAAGGCACTACTATTTCTCCATCTAAAGATAATCGAGTCCCACGAAATCTCTACCGATCATTAGTCTGGGATCGCTAAAATCTAAAAAACTTGCCAGAGGAAACCTTCAGTCACAGAGCATTGCTTGACCAATCTCTGAAAGGTTGCTACAGGTGCAGCCTCTGCAAAACGCGTCAGTACATCAAACCCTGTGACACTACACGCAAAAAAAATAATAATAATATACACACTGTACAATGCTATCTAAATATAATACTCAAAGAAATATTATAAATACTAAAAAAAAAGGGAAAAAACCTCACCGACCCACCCATAAAACAGACGCAGTGAATAATTAAATCAGTGTCTTTATGCTTCAAGGGATCCCAGATCATGATTTAATTAAATAAGCTATAGATCAGCTCTGAGAGTAATCACTCTGACCCAATAGTAAAGATCTGGTGATAAAGATAAAATAGATAACGTGCACAGCGTTTAACTTGACAATAATTTAAACCTCTTATATAAGTGGGTGTGGGGGGTGGGGAATCAGCACAACATATGGCCAGACAAATATTCAATTAAATAATTAAGATTAATTTTAATAGAAAATCACATATAAAGACAAAAAAAGATACTTTATATTTATTTAAAATATATATTTTTGTAATATAAGCCAATAAAAAAATGGATTTTTTTATGCCTCTCTATGTCTCCAGATAGGCTATAAATGTGTGTTGCAAAAAAATGTAATATTTATTTTTTGTTGCTATATATATATATATATAGATATTTATATAATCCTTCCCTTTTTTATTTTTCAGCACTGAGGAAGTTTCAGGTGCATGTTGCAAGGGGCACGTTATGTGAACATGCATCACGGTATGTGAACATGCATCACGGTATGTGAACATGCATAGTACATTATTCAATTATCCAGTAAATGTCGAGGATGTGCAATGTCCGTGGCCGAGCCCCCTGGTCCGATCTGTCTTTATCTGACCCGTGATGTCCTCCTGATACTGAGACAAATACTGAAACAAACACTCTGCAACAAAATCAAATAGGAATTGACGAAACAAACATTCTGCTCTCCGATTTAGTTTGTCCACCTTCTCTCATTCCATCTGCATATATGGTCCAGGGTCTTACCGATGGTAGCATCGGTCTTGGTTCCCATGGTAACAGATATGAGAAGAGTACCGCATCTAAAAAACAGAAAAACAATCCCTTTATCCAGACAAAAGAGTGAGGAGCTTTTAATGTGTATTATATATATGTATAAGGGTCCAGGGGGGGCTTGGAGAGAGGATTCTGCAGTACAAGCTTGCTTTCAGTGTAATGATCGATGTATACGCATTATACTGTCTTTGATGTTGCCATCACTGCTCTGAGAAGCAGGTGTTTGTTACGAGTTTTTTTTGCTTGCTTGTGGTTTTTTTGGAAGCTCTGATTGTGGGGAATGCTACATAAATGCTACATGCTTACACAAAATAATACCGGCCATGCTTTTGCCTCCATAGATTGTAACATTAGCATTACCGGCTTGGTGGGAACCCTGGCTACAATGCGCACCATGGGTTTTTTGCCCTATGTAAGAGTGGAGTTATGAGTTTGTAGCCAGGGCTGAAGAGATATTCCTCATGTCTTAAAATCAGATCCATTGAAGTTGAATTTCTTCCTCAAGCGATGTGACCCAAGAAAGGATCAGACAGCAGTAAAAATGTCACATTTCGGTAATGTAGGAGAAGGTCACATTGTGTCGTTGTTTTAATTGGCTGGTTTACACAGAGACGTAGGAAGAGAATTGCCCCGGGCTCAATTGTGAGGGGCAGAAGGGGGGGAGGGGGTTATTAGCATGTGATCCTAAAGTAGATACACTATTTAAAGGACAATTAATGTTTCCTTGGTATAAGCAATGGTTAAACCCGACGTTTATCTTTATAGTGGAGACGTAGCCTGTCTGGAGGATGGTGTGCGCTGATCAGAGTACCCCACTGGTCTGAGCGGGGTCTGCAGTAAAAACATAGAAACATAGAATGTGTCGGCAGATAAGAACCATTCAGTCCATCTAGTCTGCCCAATTATCTAAATAATTTTATTAGTCCCCAGTTCCCGGTCTTATAGCTAGGAAAGCCTTATACCTATCCCACGCATGCTTAAACTCCTTCACTGTGTTAACCTCTACCACTTCTACTGGAAGACTATTCCATACATCCACTACCCTCTCAGTAATGTAATACTTTCATTAGTCCCTGGCCTTATCTTATATCTAGGATAGCCTTATACCTATCCCATGCATGCTTAAACTCCTTCACTGTATTAACCTCTACCACTTCTACTGGAAGACTATTCCATACATCCACTATCCTCTCAGTAAAGTAATACTTTCATTAGTCCCTGACCTTATCTTATATCTAGGATAGCCTTATACCTCTCCCATGCATGCTTAAACTCCTTCACTGTATTAACCTCTACCACTTCTACTGGAAGACTATTCCATACATCCACTATCCTCTCAGTAAAGTAATACTTTCATTAGTCCCTGACCTTATCTTATATCTAGGATAGCCTTATACCTCTCCCATGCATGCTTAAACTCCTTCACTGTATTAACCTCTACCACTTCTACTGGAAGACTATTCCATGCATCCACTACCCTCTCAGTAATGTAATACTTTCATTAGTCCCTGGCCTTATCTTATATCTAGGATAGCCTTATACCTATCCCATGTATGCTTAAACTCCTTCACTGTATTAACCTCTACCACTTCTACTGGAAGACTATTCCATGCATCCATCACCCTCCCAGTAAAGTAATACTTTCATTAGTCCTTGGCCTTATCTTATATCTAGGATAGCCTTATACCTATCCCATGCATGCTTAATCTCCTTCACTGTATTAACCTCTACCACTTCTGCTGGAAGGCTATTCCATACATCCACTACCCTCTCAGTACAGTAATACTTTCATTAGCCCCTGGCCTTATCTTATATCTAAGATAGCCTTATACCTATCCCATGTATGCTTAAACTCCTTCACTGTATTAACCTCTACCACTACTACTGGAAGACTATTCCATACATCCACTACCCTCTCAGTAATGTAATACTTTCATTAGCCCCTGGCCTTATCTTATATCTAGGATAGCCTTGTGTCTATCCCACGCATGCTTAAACTCCTTCACTGTATTAACCTCTACCACTTATACTGGAAGACTATTCCATACATCCACTACCCTCTCAGTAAAGTAATACTTTCATTAGCCCCTGGCCTTATCTTATATCTAGGATAGCCTTATACCTATCCCATGTATGCTTAAACTCCTTCACTGTATTAACCTCTACCACTTCTACTGGAAGACTATTCCATACATCCACTACCCTCTCGGTAATGTAATCCTTTCATTAGTCCCTGGCCTTATCTTATATCTAGGATAGCCTTATACCTATCCCACGCATGCTTAAACTCCTTCACTGTATTAACCTCTACCACTTCTGCTGGAAGACTATTCCATACATCCACTACCCTCTCAGTAATGTAATACTTTCATTAGTCCCTGGCCTTATCTTATATCTAGGATAGCCTTATACCTTTCCCATGCATGCTTAAACTCCTTCACTGTATTAACCTCTACCACTTCTATTGGAAGACTATTCCATACATCCACTACCCTCTCAGTAAAGTAATACTTTCATTAGTCCCTGGCCTTATCTTATAGCTAGGATAGCCTTATACCTATTCCATGCATGCTTAAACTCCTTCACTGTATTAACCTCTACCACTTCTACTGGAAGACTATTCCATACATCCACTACCCTCTCAGTACAGTAATACTTTCATTAGCCCCTGGCCTTATCTTATATCTAAGATAGCCTTATACCTATCCCATGTATGCTTAAACTCCTTCACTGTATTAACCTCTACCACTACTACTGGAAGACTATTCCATACATCCACTACCCTCTCAGTAATGTAATACTTTCATTAGCCCCTGGCCTTATCTTATATCTAGGATAGCCTTATACCTATTAGTTGCATGCTTAAACTCCTTCACTGTATTAACCTCTACCACTTCTGCTGGAAGACTATTCCATACATCCACTACCCTCTCAGTAATGTAATACTTTCATTA
The DNA here is from genome assembly GCA_036172795.1 of Pelodytes ibericus. NCBI lineage: Eukaryota > Metazoa > Chordata > Amphibia > Anura > Pelodytidae > Pelodytes > Pelodytes ibericus. Next base: position 9,051,916 of record CM069868.1, on the reverse strand, counting down.
GTCCCTGACCTTATCTTATATCTAGGATAGCCTTATACCTATCCCATGCATGCTTAAACTCCTTCACTGTATTAACCTCTACCACTTCTACTGGAAGGCTATTCCATACATCCACTACCCTCTCAGTAATGTAATACTTTCATTAGCCCCTGGCCTTATCTTATATCTAGGATAGCCTTGTGTCTATCCCACGCATGCTTAAACTCCTTCACTGTATTAACCTCTACCACTTATACTGGAAGACTATTCCATACATCCACTACCCTCTCAGTAAAGTAATACTTTCATTAGTCCCTGGCCTTATCTTATATCTAGGATAGCCTTATACCTATTAGATGCATGCTTAAACTCCTTCACTGTATTAACCTCTACCACTTATACTGGAAGACTATTCCATACATCCACTACCCTCTCAGTAAAGTAATACTTTCATTAGTCCCAGGCCTTATCTTATATCTAGGATAGCCTTATACCTATTCCATGCATGCTTAAACTCCTTCACTGGATGAACCTCTACCACTTCTACTGGAAGACTATTCCATACATCCACTACCCTCTCAGTAAAGTAATACTTTCATTAGTCCCTGGCCTTATCTTTAATCTAGGATAGCCTTATACATATCCCATGCATGCTTAAACACCTTCACTGTATTAACCTCTACAACTTCTACTGGAAGGCTATTCCATGCATCCACTACCCTCTCAGTAAAGTAATACTTTCATTAGTCCCAGGCCTTATCTTATATCTAGGATAGCCTTATACCTATCCCATGCATGCTTAAACTCCTTCACTGTATGAACCTCTACCACTTCTACTGGAAGACTATTCCATACATCCACTACCCTCTCAGTACAGTAATACTTTCATTAGCCCCTGGCCTTATCTTATATCTAGGATAGCCTTATACCTATCCCACGCATGCTTAAACTCCTTCACTGTATTACTCTCTACCACTTCTACTGGAAGACTATTCCATACATCCACTACCCTCTCAGTAAAGTAATACTTTCATTAGTCCCTGGCCTTATCTTATATCTAGGATAGCCTTATACCTATCCCACGCGTGCTTAAACTCCTTCACTGTATTACTCTCTACCACTTCTACTGGAAGACTATTCCATACATCCACTACCCTCTCAGTAAAGTAATACTTTCATTAGTCCCAGGCCTTATCTTATATCTAGGATAGCCTTATACCTATCCCATGCATGCTTAAACTCCTTCACTGTATTAACCTCTACCACTTCTACTGGAAGACTATTCCATGCATCCACTACCCTCTCAGTAATGTAATACTTTCATTAGTCCCTGGCCTTATCTTATATCTAGGATAGCCGTATACCTATCCCATGCATGCTTAAACTAAATTTTTTTATTTTATGGTGAAATTACTTCCAGTGTAAAACTACGGGGAGAACTGTACATGGTTTTAAAGTGAAAAGATCTATTAAATACATGTACAACATACAGAAAAAAAAGCTAAACGGAAACTTCTCCTTTAAGGAACCATGAAGATGCCACAGGACCTAGAGCGAGCCACGGCGTGGTTTGAACCATACAAAAGTGTGGTTTCTGGTGTATATATCCTGGAGTGTTCTCAGGCATGGAGGAGAGGAATTGCGTTACTTTGTACACTAACCTGAGCGCTTGGTTGGCCACCTTTTTCCTACAGCGAAATGCATCTGGGAGTCTCAGAAGTACATTTTCTAAAATAGAACACAATGTAACACAGCAGTGAGAAAGCTCATTGCACAGGATAAGATTATTTAGCTCTGCAGCCTGAGACATCTAACTGATTGGCTGGGAAATATATCTAACTCTTGGGACCGATCATGGTTTCTGCTCTGTTTATGGGAAGGAACTTCATGAAACAATACTAGTGATGCCATGTACTGGGAACTTGTTTACAGACAAGGATACCGTATTGGAATTCCTAGCACTGAAAGGAAATCCAGCCAATGGAGCCAGCTGGGATCCATGCAAAGTTAGATCAGGTTCAGTTTAGAAAGAAATTTAAAGATGATCTATTTTTTTTTTTTAAAGGTGAGCTGTCACTTTAACAGACCCTCGAGCTTGCATAATGCCTCATTGCCTTGTGTTTCCGGTTCACAGGGATCAAAAGGGAATAAAAAGACAGAGTCTCTTCTGTTGCAGAAATCAGGCGTGTGCTGGCACACATTGATGATGTCAGTGTGCACTCTTTGAGGTCTCTAAAGTGTATTATGTGTGTCTCTCTCGCTGTATGTCTGTCTCTCTCTCTGGAAAGAGACTCTGGTGTGTGCATACAACCAATACTGACACACAGGTGGCAATTCACTAAAAAGGTGCAGGGATGAACATTTAATCTCAACAAATTATCTACACACTGTGCGAGGGGGAAAAAAAAATGGCTTGTCAACCCCCCCCCCCCCCCCCCCCCGGCTAAACAAAGTCACCAGGATTGTCCCCAGTGCGATATATTTACCACGAGGCATCCTAGGCGGATGGATGCCTAGGGCGGCAAATTTCAGGGGGCGGCAGCAGTGCCCCCCAACAGTGAAAAAAACCCTAAGAAAAAAAATCACGGCAGCCTGATCATGACGACCGGGCCGCCCATGCGTTTATATCCTTAGGGGGTGGAGTGATGACAGGTCACGTGACCTGGCGCTCTGACGTCATAACTTAAAACTTACACACCATTTTTGCTGACCTTAGAATGCTTCCAGAGAAGGTCAGTCAGCAGCATTGTGCATGGTGGACTTTAACTATTCTTGGTGATGGACAATATAATGATGTTCTATCGACCTTCGCTGCCACGGACACTGGGCTCCTTGTATCCACACTTAACCTATCCCTGGCGCAAACTCCTTCCCTTTCGGACAAACCCGCCGTGTGCCCCCTGCAGAGCTTGCACTAAATAGAGGGCATCACGGTAGTTTCTTTTAAATTCAAATATTTCTGTTGACCAAAAAGTTTTTTTTATTTTTTTATTTAGCAATGACGGCAAACATTTCTCCCATCTTGTGCCGTACAATGAAAGGTTGAAAAGGAAAATATAAAAATGATTTAATGAATGAATTATTGGCTGCTTTTGTGTACAGGGCGGTATTGGGGGAATGAAGGCTTGTCGTGTAGGAGATGATGACAAGGCTGCATAGATCCGCGTGTTATTGTTTTACATTTTTTTGCAGTTCCATTTCCTGTTCTTTGTACAGGGGGTAGAGTTACATCCCCGAAGTGCATCCCCTCTTCCAGATTATGGAGGCTAGTCACTAAAAAGGTGAGATGAGGTGAGATGAATATTCTCACCAATTTATAGAAATCGGTGGAAACACACCAGGTTTGTCCCTACACAATGCATCACCTCTGTGTTTACAAGACAGCAATCTGCCACACTCCTCATCTTGCAGGACTACATTTCCCATACTCCTCTGTCAGCCTCTTAGCTGAAAGAGCATAATGGGAGGTGTAGTTCATCCGCAGCTGGATCGCCACAGGTGCCTCTGGTCTATTGTCACAGTATCAACACAATGTTTAAATCCCTTTAATTCCTTTTGCAGATCAAGATGCCAGACAGGATTATAAAATCCTATTGTTTGTATTTGTATCCAAGTAGCCAGATATAAAAACCTATTCCTATTTAAGAAAATTGATTAAAAAAAAAAAGAGCTAACAAAGCCTTGCAATGTGCCTGCATTAAATGGGAAGTTTGGAAATTGTGCAGTTGATTTAATTGCTGGAAAATGATGTTTGTTTTGGTGAGTTGGGGCGTTGCAGAGATCTGGGCTAATCCTTCCTTTCTAGTTACTGTGACTCACACCTCTGCAAGATGGGAATGTGAAGTCGCACACAGAGTGCTAGAAATCACAGTTACACACAGAACTACACACATCCTAGTATTGTTATTTAAACTCTTCATGTGCATTAATTACTGAGCACAGAAAAGCACCAGTCCTATCCTGGATTGGGTTAAACTACTGATTATAATGCAGGGAATTTATCACCCAAACATTATTTACACTTGATGTAATCTTTCGAATAACCGACGGTTGTTTTTTTTGCCAAGCGTTGCACTTTTAAGCTCCTGATTTAGTTAGTGAATAACCTCCACATCCGTGTGTGATTTTTGCTGTGTAAATTTGGGGAGCATTGTATGCAAAGCTGCATTAACATGGGATCATTCTACCTTGGAGCAAGGCACGAACAGATTTGTTCCCTATATCCGCTCTCCTTTTGTCTTTGGAGGCAGTGTTAGGGTTGTGGCTGGAGGAAGCTATAATAGGCTTTCCATCCTGTGGATACAGTGGATGTTAATGTTTGACTGGCCTTTGGAAGTGAAAGTTTTGTATCAAAATTACCTAATCTCTAAACCAGTCTGTACTACTGAGATCAATGTCATAATGACTTTCTTCCATTCAGGAAGATTGGAGGTTATATATAGAAATCTGTTCTAAGGCAACATTCTAAAAGTGATGTCATCAGCAGGAACATTCCATTGGTTTCCATGGTGATTCTCCGGTAAAGTTCTACAAGTGATGTCATCAGCAGGAACATTCTATTGGTTTCCATGGTGATTCTCCGGTAAAGTTCTACAAGTGATGTCATCTTCAGGAACATTCCATTGGTTTCCATGGTGATTCTGGGGTATAGTTCTAAAAGTGATGTCATCAGCAGGAACATTCCATTGGTTTCCATGGTGACTGCACCACTTTTATAACACTGCATCAGAACTGACTTTTTATGAATAAACCCACTTTTAACTCAAATCAAATAGAGATGGATTTGTGGTGAATACATGGACTATTCCCCCCCCCCCTTAGCACCGCTCATAATGAATTATTGTGGTTGCTGTGGCAACAGCCTTGACTATCTCTCCATGCCACTCCTGATTGGCTGAATTTAGAAGCCCCGATGAAATAATTTTCATTGCAAAACTACAGGAAAACTGTGAACTGTTTTAAAGTATAAAATAGGAGAATTTAACATGCATGAAACACACATCCAGCAGGAAACAAGCTAGGGGTAACTGCATCGTAGCTAAGGTTTCTATCAGATAGCCTACCTCCCAAATGTACTTCTTTAGGAAGCACTGTCCCAGTTAGGGGCCGCAAGCCCACGGCGCCGATTATTTAACTCTCTGGTGTTAGGAAAATGAATACTGCTCATGTGCAGAAGGTCTACATGTGACTTCCCAAGCACCGCCCCCAGCGCCCCACTATGCCAGGGACAGAGGTTGGGAGGTATAAGACAGCAGGTATCTCAGATAACGTAGGATACGTTGATGACTGATCACATCTTGTTGGAAAATCTGTTTTCACGGCCTCCTTCATATAAGTAAACGATTCTTCTAATAAGATCCTGTTATGTTTGTTACTGTCCTTTAATACACTGGCTTTAATACAATACTTGAGACGATGAACATGAATGAACTCTAATCTCAAAATACCGGCTGAGCAGAGACTCATTAAACATCACTCATTAGATGTCAAAGGGGCTACATGTTCTGTTTAATTGGCTCTGTGATTGAATAAGGGCAGGGAGGATGTTACTGGATATATTATCTTTTCCCGTTGAATATATAGAATTTCTATGGTCTCTTTCCTGGGCTGCCACAGATCAAAGAGTTTAATTCTATTATACAGTCTGTATAGGTTTAATCCATTCGCAGCTAGTGCGAAGTGTAAAGAACCAGGACTTACTAATGACCTAATTAATTATAAACATGTCTGCATTGAATAAAATGGGAATATCTGTATATACATTTGTGTGCATACAAATATTACACAGGAGTCTGTACAGAGCAGACATATAATAATACCAGGTGAATGAGAACTATCCTTGCAATGTGTGCATATATATACATATTACACAGGAGCCGGTAAAGAGCACACATATAATAATACCAGGTGAATGATAACTATGCTTGCACTGTGTGCATACATATATTACACAGGAGTCTGTACAGAGCAGACATATAATAATACGAGGTGAAGGATAATTATACTTGCAGTGTGTGCATACATATATTACACAGGAGCCTGTACAGAGCAGACATAAACATACCAGGTGAATGATAACTATCCTTGCACTGTGTGCATACATATATTACACAGGAGCCTGTACAGAGCAGACATATAATAATACCAGGTGAATGATAACTATGCTTGCACTGTGTGCATACATATATTACACAGGAGCCTGTACAGAGCACACATATAATAATACCAGGTGAATGATAACTATCCTTGCAATGTGTGCATACATATATTACACAGGAGTCTGTACAGAGCGGACATATAATAATACCAGGTGAATGATAACTATACTTGCAGTGTGTGCATACATATATTACACAGGAGCCTGTACAGAGCAGACATATAATAATACCAGGTGAATGATAACTATCCTTGCAATGTGTGCATATATATACATATTACACAGGAGCCGGTACAGAGCACACATATAATAATACCAGGTGAATGATAACTATGCTTGCACTGTGTGCATACATATATTACACAGGAGTCTGTACAGAGCACACATATAATAATACCAGGTGAATGATAACTATCCTTGCAATGTGTGCATACATATATTACACATGAGTCTGTGCAGAGCAGACATATAATAATACCAGTTGAATGATAACTATCCTTGCAATGTGTGCATACATATATTACACAGGAGCCTGTACAGAGCAGATGTATAATAACACCAGGTGAATGAAAACTATACTTGCAATGTGTGCATACATATATTACACAGGAGCCTGTACATAGCATACATATAATAATACCAGGTGAATGAAAACTATACTTGCAATGTGTGCATACATGTATTACACAGGAGCTTGTACAGAGCAGATATATAAAAATACCAGGTGAATGATAACTATACTTGCAATGTGTGCATACATATATTACACAGGAGTCTGTACCGAGCACACATATAATAAGACCAGGTGAATGATAACTATACTTGCAGTGTGTGCATAAATATATTACACAGGAGCCTGTACAGAGCGGACATATAATAATACCAGGTTAATGATAACAATCCTTGCAATGTGTGCACGCATATATTACACAGGAGTCTGTACAGAGCAGACAAAAAAATACCAGGCGAATGATAACTATACTTGCAATGTGTGCATACATATATTACACAGGAGTCTGTACAGAGCAGACATATAATAAGACCAGGTGAATGATAACTATCCTTGCAGTGTGTGCATACATATATTACACAGGAGCCTGTACAGAGCAGACATATAATAATACCAGGTGAATGATAACTATCCTTGCAGTGTGTGCATACATATATTACACAGGAGTCTGTACAGAGCAGACAAAAAAATACCAGGCGAATGATAACTATACTTGCAATGTGTGCATACATATATTACACAGGAGTCTGTACAGAGCAGACATATAATAAGACCAGGTGAATGATAACTATCCTTGCAGTGTGTGCATACATATATTACACAGGAGCCTGTACAGAGCAGACATATAATAATACCAGGTGAATGATAACTATCCTTGCAGTGTGTGCATACATATATTACACAGGAGCCTGTACAGAGCAGACATATAATAATACCAGGTGAATGATAACTATCCTTGCAGTGTGTGCATACATATATTACACAGGAGCCTGTACAGAGCAGACATATAATAATACCAGGTGAATGATAACTATCCTTGCAGTGTGTGCATACATATATTACACAGGAGTCTGTACAGAGCACACATATAATAAGACCAGGTGAATGGCAGATTGCATCAAGTGTAGGTATTTTATATAGAAATGCTTAATGAAAGAATACAAATAAAGTACCTTTTTGAGTCATCTTTACCCCATATAGCTCTACCAGGAGGAAGACATTTTGTTTAGAATCTTTGGTCAGACCTTTCTTCATCTGACCCAAGATTCTAAACATGTCTGCCCCCTAAGAGAACAATATGGAGTAAAGAAGGCTTAATAAGGAACTTTATTTGTATTCTTTCATTAAATAATTTCTTTCTAAATCATCTACCTGATAGATCTTTCAATTAAACATAAGGTATTTTTTTTTGCTACAGTTGTCCTTTAACCTAGAAATAAGTCCGGAAAACACGAAAAGGTGAAACATATCAAACAGCTCATTAATATTGAATTAATAATAGCCGGATTATAAGTAAGAAAACACCAGAAATACATCCAGACACAACTCCTAAAGTGAGAACCACCAATTTCAAGGTCAACAATCGCCCAACTGGTACCAAGGCTGAGTTCATGTAGATTGCAAGTTTCCCTGAAAGGAAGCTGGTCTAATGGAGAGGAAATAGTTTGAAATGCAGTCATACTAGCATAACAAAAAGCCTTGAAATATTATTCTTTCCTGAGCCTCGTTTAGGTCTATGTTTTCTCAGATACCTCCCTTACGCGTAGAAGAGAATGGAAAAGGGCTAATCGGTCAAGAGTAAGAGGAAGGCTAATATTAGACATAATAAGGGCAAACCATCTGAATTTAGATCTGACTTTGAATTATAGTTTGCCATTTAGACTTCATAAGCTATACAGCCCATTTCATTAAAATTATTAATTAAACTTTTCTTTCGCACCTTAGAACAGTCCAACTCAAAAGGTAATCTAGTTTTAAAAAAAAATGTAAACTCTTATTTTTTGTCAGAGCTCTAATTTAAATAAAATATATTGAGAAATATAGATCATTTCCTAACCCCATCTAGGTAACGTTTTAGAATTGTTGCAATATTTACAACTTCAGCACTCCCAGGCACAATTACATCTCAAAGACCTATACAATGCATCTTGTGAATAAAGGAAATTATTCATTGAGATGTTATAGGAACATAGAAACATAGAATTCGGTCCATCTAGTCTGCCCAATTTTTTTTGAGTACTTTTATTAGTCCCCCGTTCCCGGTCTTATAGCTAGGATAGCCTTGTGTCTATCCCACGCATGCGTAAAATCCTTGACTGTGTTAACCTCTACCACTTCTGCTGGAAGGCTATTCCATACATCCACTACCCTCTCAGTAAAGTAATACTTCCTGATATTACTTTTAAATCGTTGCCCCTCTAATTTAAGACTATGTCCTCTAGTTGTGGTAGATTTTCTTCTTTGTTAATATTCTTTACCTCCAGCTAAAGTTGTGACGTTTGATACATTGACACTGTCGATCAACAGAATCTCTCCATACAGCTTACGACTGAGTCAATAGAGCACCTTAGTGGTCTTCATGTAGACTCTTCAAAGTAGACAAATATGATAAAATAATTCATTCATTTTCATGGTTTAGAATAATAGCTGAAAGATGGATACATGGTTTACTGCAAGTAACCTTCTCTGAGTGTATGGGCCAGCTCAGTGAGTCCCATTGTTTTGCATCTCTTTGTTCTCGTTGATTAATATTGTTCCTATCAGGTTGCCAAAAAAAAAAAAAAACCCAGTTCCCAGTATTTGGAGAAGTTAATGTGTCTTACTCACTTTTCCTTGTTGGCATTGTCTGATCTTTTCTGTAAATCCTCAGTTTCTGCCTGTAATTCGATGACCGCTTCCTTCATCGATCTGGGAATAAGAAGAAACAGCTTAATTTTTTGGTGTGGGACGGGGCAAGAAGATAGTAATCCTAATATGATGGTTTAATCATTGGCATCTTTAGGGGGCTTACAGCAGGTCCAAAGAGAGGTAATATGGGCTGCCCTTGTGGAAACTGCCAGCCAATTTAGAAGGTGCAAAATAAAAGGTTGTTTAATGTTGAATACAAAAGTAGTGGATTCCACAGCAGTAGTGCAAGTGTCAGATACACAACGCTTGACGCGTTTCGCGCCCCTGGCGCTTAATCATAAAGCCCTTATGGCTTACAGCAGGGGTTAGACATTTATTTAGAGATGTCTGTGACAGTATGTGCCTACAGTATAGGGTGACTTGAGGGGATTTCTTCTTTAATGATGCTGAGCAGAGAGTACTTTGATGCTAGATAGTAGGGAACAGTTCCTGTACTGATGGGAGAAAAGATCCTGTGATGAAGAGACTAGAGGGAACCTTGACCCTGGAGGGGTTGGGAGAGGAACCTGCGATGATGGAGGAGAATTGAAGGAAGTCCAACGATGTTAGTGGACTGGTCCTATGTTATCTGGGGACGAAAGGAGAGATCAGTTGGAGTGCCAAATTAACAAATTATTCTGCCCCCCCCCCCTTAATTCAGTGAAAAGATGTGCACTATAATTGGTACCCAGCAAATCAGTGTATCTTTGGCCTTCAGAATAGACTCAAAATATTCATGGGGTGGATGGGAATTGTTCTGTAGGAATTTTGGTCCATCTGCAGTTCCAGAGGAGTTTTAAGCCCACGTGACCCTCATCCCAAAGGTCCTCTGTTGAGTTGAGGATCCCAAAGGCTGGCATTTGGGTTTCACAGTAAGTTGACCATGAATCGCCTGAATCTAAACTGAACGAATGAGGCCAAAATGCCCATGAATGGAGTTGACATTGGAAGACAAACTTGACCTACAGCCAGTAGACCTGTGTATCAGATATACGGTAACACTTGCCCTCTCAGCAGCTCATGTAAGCCCTCTGTAATACTTATGTTCCCCACGAGAGGGAGACAGTATGGGAAAAAAAATAATAGCACAGGAATTTTAAATCAGCCCTACGGTAATGATAGATAATGGGATGATTTTAGGCAGTGTACGTAATGACCACTTCGAACCGAACTGGATAGCGGTGCAGTAAGTATCCATGTCAGCCGCTGACTGCTTGGTGTTTAAACTGTATATGCGGGGGGTGGAGGGTTGGCAAATGGGGCCCAGGGGCAGTACCCCCCCGACCTGCCCTCTAACCCTAGGTCAATAGGCTGTGGCTGCAGCAATTTTCATTTCTAAATGTCCTAGTGCCTAGATGTCCAACTGTGGCCCTACAGCGGCTACTGGACTGCAAACCCTATAATTCCCCACCAACTATGGTCATTGTAGTACAGGAACAGCTAGAGGGCCACAGTTGGACGCCTAGGCTAGGGTTGCCCACCAGCTGGTATTGGCTTGAGACAAATTTGGTAAGCCTATATTTGTGTCTGTCTCTGATGATAATGGATTCGGTTGATGAAATTCCAAAATTAGCCTCTAATTAGTTTTTTGCCACCAGGACCAAACCTTGCCCCCCCCCCGTGTGTATGTGTACATACACCGCCTAAACACCTAGACACCCAGTATCTGTACCAGGTAGGCTGGAGCTCAGCCTCGTAGGGTCACGCCGCCACGCGGTATCATTGACCTTGCCCATTTCAGGCTCCGCCCTCACACCATCCCACAAACTCTGAGAGTGGGCATGTAGGCTTTGTCTACTCGTCTTTCCGTAGCCAACTTCCATAAGCCATCTGTCGGATTGCCACCCAGTCAGTTTTTGACAGTCAAGTCGATAAAAATTGGCTGGAGGCCAAGGTCAAGTCTGTAGTGGCCATAACATGGCGCTAGTTCCTTCGAGACAGAGTGACGTCCCTAGTCATCTGCTGGCATTCTACTAGATGGACCAAGGCCTTGTCAAGCCCTGACAGAGCACTGGTGAGACCTCACTTGGAGTATTGTACGCAGTACTGGAGACCGTATCTCCAGAAGGATATTGATACTTTGGAGAGAGTTCAGAGAAGGGCTACTAAACTGGTTCATGGGTTGAAGGATAAAACTTACCAGGAAAGGTTAAAGCATCTTAACATGTATAGCTTGGAGGAAAGACGTAACAGGGGGGATATGATAGAAACATTTAAATACATAAAGGGAATCAACACAGTAAAGGAAGAGAGTATATTTAAAAGAAGAAAAACTACCACAACTAGAGGACATAGTCTTAAATTAGAGGGGCAACGATTTAAAAGTAATATCAGGAAGTATTACTTTACTGAGAGGGTAGTGGATGTATGGAATAGCCTGCCAGCAGAAGTGGTAGAGGTAAACACAGTGAAGGAGTTTAAGCATGCGTGGGATAGACACAAGGCTATCCTAGCTATAAGACCGGGAACGGGGGACTAATAAAAGTACTCAAAAAAAAAAAATTGGGCAGACTAGATGGACCGAATGGTTCTTATCTGCCGACACATTCTATGTTTCTATGTTTCTATGTTTCTGACCTTTCACTCATCACACTGTGTGCTCTGTGCCTTACACTATCAAAATTGGCCAGCCCCTAGGTCTAGAAAGAGATGCCATACCTGTTGTCATGCAGTACACACAGCCACAAAACATCAAGTATACGTTATGGACACTTTCCAGTAGTTTTTTTTTTAATTAAATGGATACAGAGCGATAACACTGCTTGCAAAAACATTTCAAGATAGAATAGTTATGATGGACAGAACATGATTTCTAAACAAGCAAACAATAATAAAGGTGGAATCAAAATAAAAAAAAAGAACAAATACACTTGTGTGATATACTTTGAGTACATCTTGTATGTCTTAAATCACAATATATCACCATCATGGATGATGGAAAGAAAAAAGAATGTGTCTTTAATGTGTCTGCGTCAACAGAAATTGTATATGAATTATTATTTTTAAACATGTCCAGGAATTTAAAAAAAATAAAAATTAACATGAAAAAATCTGTACATTGTATCATTTTTGGTGGCAACCTTGGGCACATTGCATCATCGGTTTGCTTCCTCTTACCTGAGCAATGAAGCAATGAAACAATGAAATGTTTGCAGATAATCAGCTCCAGAGAGGAAATTGCAGACACCTGCTGTTTTATGAGATTTTTTTCAATATCAACTTTGCGACGGGTGTAAAATTATGATGCAGTTCAAGATATCACTTCGGCACTCGGCAGTGAGAGCAATTGTTGCTTCAAATGATAACTGCGTCTTAATTTTACTATATTAAGTGAAGTACTTTATAAAAAATGATTTTTGTTTCCTAAAAAAAAACAGCCCCATTATAATGAATAATATATCTATTTACTTCAATTCATTAAGCCCTTTAGCAACTGTCAGCATAAAATTAACTTGTGTTTAAATGAAATTAGTCATTTTAAATATAAATCCTTTCTTAAAAGAATACAAATAAAGTATATTACTTTAATTGCTCTATATAGCTTTTGCCAGGGGCAGATGTCTTGGGTTTATGGGTTAGATCAGATCATCTGTCACCTGATAGAGCTATACAGAGCAGAGAAGGCTCAATAAGGTGCTTTATTTGTATTCTTTCAATAAAACATTTCTATTTAAAATAACTACACTTGGTTCAATCTTTCTATTAAACACACCTTCATTTTTGCTGACAGTTCTCCTTTAAGCACTTTCTCAGTGTTGCCATTTTATTGCTTGCTTAGAGAAGTATCTGCACTAGGTAAATTTGCATCCTAAAGTCCTTTACAATGAATCCTGTGACAAATTCCCATCATCCTTTGAGATGGTAACGCATCTCCATCTGAAGCTGTGCATTTTGATACATTCGGAGTTCGGTGAGAAAGCCACACTGTCAATTGACAGAAACTCTTTGCACAGCTCAGCCGTCAAATGATACTTCAACAGTGTTAGTCACCTCTTCAGTAAACGTTTTAATTTTTTTTTTATAAGAGATAAAAAGAAAATTCAAATGCATCATAACAAGCAATTTAAGAAAAGAATACATATGCTGGATTCCTTCTAAAGATCCCTAAACATTTTAGAAAACTATTGGATTGGCATAAGGAAACAGACACTCCTATATCTTAATGGCCTTATTTGTATGTTCTTGCCCAGAATCCCTTGCAGTGATGCATGCACTCTATATGGAGTACCGGTATATCTGTGGGAAAAACAGGTTATCTGGCTTGTTTAAGATGTGTACGTATAACCAGCGGTCTATAGTATAACTGACGTTAGTCTGAGTCTGCTAGCTGGGGAATATATTGCGCTGGGTACAATACATCACCTATGACTCAAATAGATAACCAATGTGGGACCAAACCTGCCACTTCTTGCAAGCTCCTTTGAAGGACCACTGTACCACAAATACAAACAAATGTATATTTAATTGGAATATTGCAAGAAGTGTAGACATTTGAAATATAAATGCTTTAATAATAGAAAACAAATAAAATACCTTATTGATTCCTCTTTGCTCTGGTCTATCACGTGGCGGCCATGTTGTTTAGAATCTTCAGTTGGATGAATTAAGATCTGACCCAAGATTCTAAACAACATGGCTGCTCCCTGTTAGAGTTATACGGAGCAAGGAGGGCTCGGCAAGTAACTTTATTTGTATTATTTTCTTTTAAAAAAGCCATGTACACGTAATGCAATCTTTTATTTACTCACACCTTCTCCTTAGACATAGGCCTCTCTATGTAATGTGGGAATTGGGGTTTTCACCAGTCTACTGATTATAATAATTATATGTGCAGTGTGCGTGTGAAGAGCCAATTCTCTGTGCAATGTATGTAAATGTATGCGCGCATGAACAAAAATCTGAATGCACCATGGGGACGGGTAAATCGTCATGCTTTTGTCTGCATGTATTGTAAAAGATTTAGCAAATAATAGAGAATACAGAGAATACCAGAATCTCTGATGTTTAAGGCACCAAAATCTTGAACGCAATTCTCAGAAAAGTATTGGGTAAAACCCCCAAAACACAAAGGGTCCTCATATCTTTACTCTGTATAGCTCTATCAGGGGGAGACATGTTGTTTAAAATCTTTGCTCTGTATAGCTCTATCGGGGTCAGGCAGGTTGTTTAAATTTTTTGCTCTGTATAGCTCTATCAGGGGCGAACATGTTGTTTAGAATCTTTTATCTGTATAGTTCTATCAGGGGGCAGACATGTTTAGAATCTTTGCTCTCTCTATAGCTCTATCAGGGGGCAGACATGTCGTTTAGAATCTTTGCTCTGTATAGCTCTATCAGGGGGTGGACATGTTGTTTCGAATCTTTGCTCTGTATAGTTCTATCAGGGGTGGACATGTTGTTTAGAATCTTTGCTCTGTATAGCTCTATCAGGGGACGGACATGTTTAGAATCTTTTCTCTGTATAGCTCTATCAGGGGGAGAACATGTTGTTTAGAATCTTTGCTCTGTATTGCTCAATCAAGGGCGGACATGTTGTTTAGAAGCTTTGCTCTGTATTGCTCTATCAGGGGTGGACATGTTGTTTAGAATCTTTGCTCTGTATAGCTCTATCAGGGGGCAGACATGTCGTTTAGAATCTTTGCTCTGTATCGCTCTATCAGGGGTGGACATGTTGTTTAGAATCTTTGCTCTGTATAGCTCTATCAGGGGGTGGACATGTTGTTTAGAATCTTTGCTCTGTATAGTTCTATCAGGGGGCAGACATGTTTAGAATCTTTGCTCTGTATAGCTCTATCAGGGGGCAGACATGTTTAGAATCTTTGCTCTGTATAGCTCAATCAAGGGCGGACATGTTATTTAGAATCTTGGGTCACGTGCAGTAAGATCTGACCCAAGATGTCCACCCCCTGATAGAGCTATACAGAGCAAAGATTCTAAACAACATGTCCGCCCCTGATATAGCTATACAGAGCAAAGATTCTAAACATGTCCGCCCCCTGATAGAGCTATACAGAGCAAAGATTCTAAACATGTCTGCCCCCTGATAGAGCTATACAGAGCAAAGAGGACTCAATAAGGTACTTTACTTGTGTTCTTTCATTAAAGCATTTCTATTTAAAATGCACTTGATTAAAGATTTTCATTAAAAATATCCTTTAAAACAGCGAGATTCGGAGAGTACGGTGATCCAAACTTCAAACTTTCCCAAATCTGTCCTCCTTGCCGTTACTGTGTGTTTTAGCGCTGGGTGTCGGCCATACCAATGATTCCCGGATCCTGCATGGTATTAGCAGCGGAGGAGATAGTGTACGCAAGGATAGATATCTCCTTTTCAACTTGCTGCCAGCGTTTTCCCTGGTCGGGATCATTTTCTATATCAAACAGGGCAGCGGCCAACCCGGGGAAACTGGAGGCCGCGTAGAGATTGTGCTGATTCGGAGCATAAATCACATGTCTGTGAAATAATTACAAGGACAAACAATGAAAACAAACACAGACAGGAGCAGAGCAGGCGTCAGCCACATGTATTTCTCACATAACAAAATGAAACTGCAAATACAGTGTAATAGATTTCTTGCAGCTCCTGCCTATCCCTCCATTACAACCTCCAGTATAAACCATTTGTATTGTATGTGTATGGTGCACACCTTCGTGAAGCAATGTGTGTGTTTTATATATATTCACACTGCTGTGTGTTCTCTGCCGGTCAGTGGATTAACCGGCATTTAGCTTTAAAAAGCACTTGCCCTTTTATTCTCACACTGGGGCCAATAATCAGAGAGCCTGCCTTCAGGTAAGTTACACATATGTAACACTCATTGACGCTAGTAAGCTTGCTAATGTTGTATGTTGCACTGAGCTCCAAGCTCTCTGGTACAGCATGTATCACAGCACACAGGCATGGCTAAACCCTTACCCCTTGCATTCCAACCACTTGAAACAGCTGAATTCACCAGAGAGACAGAGAGAAAGAGAGGCTGATTCCACATTAATGGCATCACTTGCTCATAGCATGGGGGGGATGAGGTTGTGGGGGGAAGGGACTTAAGACCCTGAATCCTCCATAGCTTCTACCTGTTAACCTGCACCCAATTAGCAAGTTGGAGTGTAACTTGCTGAGAACAGAGCATTAGGTTGGTACAGGTTGGTTACAGCTATGTTCTATTTAGGTTATTCACCCATCAGTAGACAGGGAATGTGCATCATGTGTAGCTAGCGCTCTGAGTCAGCCAGGTTCAGTATAGTTTGGAGTTTATTTTCCTTTCTTGCTTGGAAAACATCCTGGTGGCCGCTGACTGTGATGGATGCTTTCTGGAGATAGGACTTGCACCAGCAACACCAATACTGGCTCAGGGCCAGCGTTACTTTTAGGAAGGCATTCTGCTCGCTGGTATATTGTTTTAATTATTATTTTTTGAAGAATAGAAGGCAACCTTAACTGTGAACTGTGTGATATCCTAGAGAACTGCACTTTCAGTCCATCTAGGGACAGCCTGCTGGTGGTACACACATAGAAGTATATATGGGTATATCAATGCATGCCTCCCAAATATCCCAATTTTTTTTAAAGCTGTCCCCGCTGTGCTGCCGAGCTCTACTTCTATCCTGTTTTCCGGGACAGAGGTCAGCAAGTATGTAACAGTGGGTTCGATAAAAATGTGACTTCTCGACACTTACATCATATCCAACATAAAGTGGGGGGAACTGTCCATTTAAGAGATCTCTTATCGAGATGTTAAACCCACATCCTTTCCCCCTGTGTTGGGTTGTGGCTGGAGGATTTCCTTCTCCAACGCCTTAATAGTGAATGTCTGTAGCATCGTTACCTGATCCAAAAAGCAGGTGGGAGATCCGATTCTTTCCAATGCTTGAAGACTGTATTTTAATTTAAATGCAACAATGATTGTGAGGAATTAACCTCCAAGAGGATTGACCGCGCCGCAGTGAGGTGTAAAATCGATAATTACCTTTTTTGTTTTGTATTATAAATATTAAAGTGACAGTAACCTTTTGGAAGAGATGAACAATCCATGTTTATAGAATACATGTAATGCTATTGCTCTTCTATAAACCGAAAGTCTATAAACAGAATGTCGTTCGGTTTATAGACATTCGGTTTATGGAACACATGTAATGCTATTGGCTTTCTATAAACTGAAATAGAGTCTCCATTCATAAGAAATTCTTATGAATGGGGACTTTATTTCGGTTTATAGAAAGCCAATAGCATTACATACAATGTAATCGCCGAATTCCAACACATGAGCTAATGAAATTGCATACCTGGCCACCAGATGATGTCATAAACATGAGACACAGCAGGAACATACATCGTACACATTGGCCATTCTACTGATCACACTGTGATATTGTTTAACTTTCCTGTTGATGGAAATTTGTAATGATTCTGATAGAAGCGCTACATGCAGCGCTGTATTTCTGCCTATGCCAACCAGGCCGGGGGCGGCAGACTGTAAGGGGCAACAGCAGAACCAGCGCTACTTGGTGGTTCAGCCTCCCTCATCCGGGCTGTACCCACTACATTACCAGTTATCATTATGGTGCAGCGGAAAGGGATGTGGGGGCAATCTGGCACTGTGGACTCCATTGACAGTAAAATGTCTGCTGGGTGGCAAGCCTAGTGGGTAGGGAGGTGGGCATAATCTGGCACTGTTATAAGGTATGTGGCTTCATTCTGGTGTAGTGGAAAGGGTGCAACCTGTAGAGGAAGGGGTGTGACAAATGGGGCTTGGGTATTTTACCAGCAGGCCAGTAAAAAAAGAAAAAAAGGTCTCCAGGCAAATGTGAAATCTATGGAGACAACAGAACGGCCAGGTATTGAATGTCAATAATATGGGCGTTATTTATTTTGAGAAAAGGTGCTATACTGTGTTAACCTGATCCAATCCGTTGTCCCACATCCCCTCTCGTCCCTCACCTGTAGTATAGGTTTCCTGCAACCCCAAGGGGATCAATGAAAGCTCTCTCCAGAAGCATGAGTTGGTCGTTAATCTTCCTCACTTCTACCTGGCTAGGAAACAAAAGCCAGAAAACAGACCGTGTTACATCCTGTGTGAATAATATCTTGGGACAAAAATCGATTAAAATAAAAACAAAAAATACTCCTAGCCAAACTCTGGTGCTGTGGCATGTAATGAGGGCACTCTGGTGCTGTGGCATGTACTGCAGGGCACTCTGGTGCTGTGGCATGTACTGCAGGGCATTCTGGTGCTGTGGGATGTTGGGGACACCAGGGGCAGTGGCATGTGCACTGGAGGTGTTCTGGTGCTGTGGCATGTACTGCATGGCACTCTCATGCTGTGGCATGTTAGGGACACCAGGGGCAGTGGCATGTGCTCTGGAGGTGTTCTGGTGCAGTGGCATGTAATGTGGGACAATCTGGTGCTTTGGCAAGTGATGTTGGAAAGTGTAACAATTTATGTCTTACTCACTTTTCCTTGTTGGCATTCTCTGCTCTTTTCTGTAAACCCTCAGCTGCTGCCTTGAACTCGCTGACGGCTTCCTTCACCGAGTCTGTGAAACGAGCAAAAGCCTAATCGTGACTTGTATTATACTGTGAACATGGCGATACATTGCGTGAGAAGAAACGCAAGCAGAGGCGTAACCTAAGGGGAAACGTGTCTTACATGTGTCCGTGGCGTGTCCCGTTTATGATATCACCTGTGGCCTCATATGCCAATGAGCACTTTAATGGCAAATTCTAAACCACAAGTTATGTCATAAAACAAACACTTCATAGAAACATTTAAAGGCACACATACTAGTGCTTATTCATGGGCATCTAGGTGCTGATCAGTTTCTATGCAGCCAGGTTCTCCTGTCTCAGAGAGCAGATAGAAATTACACGTTTCTCTTCTTTATCTGAATTTTTACAGCCAGAAGAATTGTTCTAGACCATAATCTATGCCACATATTAAATGCTTGTACCCGACGAGATATAAGGCATCATCGAACCATAACTACATGATACTGTATCAAATTGTAAGCACTTGCAGTTAATAGACTTATCAGGTGCATTGTCCAAGGCTCTATTCACAAGGAACTCTCCTTTTAAATGCTGACTAGTTTGAATTATTACCTTACCCAGGCTTACACCTTTGCTCTGCAGCAGAGGTCCATAGGCCTTTTCTACATCATGGACGATCCTTTCGATGGTCACGGCGTAGTTCACGCAGTCCAAGTTCAAGATGACATCATCCGCCATGCGCAGAGCCATCTCTCCCCACAGCCGGGCCACTGCCTGATGATACTTGAAGCCCCGGTCCATCAGGCGTGAGACTAGATCCATGGTCTCGTACACAGAGTGGTACATGGGGTAGGAGGATAAGGAGTATTTCTGAAGACAGAAGGCGAAGGTCCATGAGATTTACTCAGCTATTGTTTTACATACTTTTCTTTTTATTTGTGTGAAGACTTTTAATTAAAAAAAAAAAGCTTTAATGTAAGCAGGGCTGGCCTTAGGTGTTTAGGTACCCTGTGAGGATCACTCCCGTGCCCCCCGTCTTGACCCCTACTGTCCCTTTTGTCTCAACCTTCAATGTCTTGCATTCCATTTATTCTTCAGTCTCGCATCTTATCTCATGTAACGGCAGCCGCAGTTCTTATGTGATATATTAGATGGTTTCGATGCTGCCTCTGCTCCAAGACATTCTTGACAGCTGTGACTGCACCAACCTTTTCTCAATTTGTACCCAGAAGAAATACATCTAAATAAACGATGCAGTCAACACTGATATCAACCTTAATGTTTTTCAGAGCCAGCAATAAAACTCACAGTAATGTGCAGTGTGTGAGTGTATCACAGACTCCACAGCAATAAAACTCACAGTAATGTGCAGTGTGTGAGTGTATCACAGACTCCACAGCAAAAAAACTCACAGTAATGTGCAGATTGAGTGTATCACAGACTCCACAGCAATCCAAATCACAGCAATATGCAGCGTGTGAGTGTATCATAGACTCCACAGCAATAAAACTCACAGTAATGTGCAGTGTGAATGTATCACAGACTCCACAGCAATAAAACTCACAGTAATGTGCAGTGTGAGTGTATCACAGACTCCACAGCAATAAAACTCACAGTAATGTGCAGTCTGTGAGTGTATCACAGACTCCATAGCAATAAAACTCACAGTAATGTGCAGCGTGAGTGTAACACAGACTCCACAGCAATAAAACTCACAGTAATGTGCAGTGTGAGTGTAACACAGACTCCACAGCAATAAAACTCACAGTAATGTGCAGTGTGTGAGTGTATCACAGACTCCACAGCAATACAGCTCACAGTAATGTGCAGTGTGTGAGTGTATCACAGACTCCGCAGCAATAAAACTCACAGTAATGTGCAGTGTGAGTGTAACACAGACTCCACAGCAATAAAACTCACAGTAATGTGCAGTGTGTGAGTGTATCACTGACTCCACAGCAATACAGCTCACAGTAATGTGCAGTGTGTGAGTGTATCACAGACTCCACAGCAATAAAACTCACAGTAATGTGCAGTGTGAGTGTAACACAGACTCCACAGCAATAAAACTCACAGTAATGTGCAGTGTGTGAGTGTATCACTGACTCCACAGCAATACAGCTCACAGTAATGTGCAGTGTGTGAGTGTATCACAGACTCCACAGCAATAAAACTCACAGTAATGTGCAGTGTGAGTGTAACACAGACTCCACAGCAATAAAACTCACAGTAATGTGCAGTGTGTGAGTGTATCACTGACTCCACGGAAATTCCAAACAAAACTTAATTTAATTTCTCTCTATTGTTTATAAACACCAATGTGTTTAATAGATAATAACATAAAGTGAACACATATTGAGGAAGCTCTGGTATAATGTGCCTTTCACATTTTCAGATGTTAAAAGCTTTGTGGGATGTACAGTACCTGATCATAGGTGTATCGCACGTCTGCAGAGGATATTCCCAGTAATTGTAGAAAAGAGGCATAATCGCTCCCTGATCCCAAACTTCCCACACTGAAAACATAGAAACAAGAAGACAGATTAACATGATATTACCGCTCTGATTATTTGATCATAAAATATAATGGAGATTATTTATTCTAAACATGGCGCAATCAAGTGGTTTCCATGGTGATTCCTAAACATGGATCAATCAGCAGGGACATTCCATTGGTTTCCATGGTGATTCCTAAACATGGATCAATCAGCAGGGACATTCCATTGGTTTCCATGGTGATTCCTAAACATGGATCAATCAGCAGGGACATTCCATTGGTTTCCATGGTGATTCCTAAACATGGATCAATCAGCAGGGACATTGCATTGGTTTCCATGGTGATTCCTAAACATGGATCAATCAGAAGGGACATTGCATTGGTTTCCATGGTGATTCCTAAACATGGATCAATCAGCAGGAACATTCCATTGGTGTCCATGGAACAATTTAGCAGGGACATTCCATTGGTTTCCATGGCACAATCAGCAGGGACATTCCATTGGTGTCCATGGAACAATCAGCAGGGACATTCCATTGGTTTCCATGGTGATTTCTAAACTTGGACCAATCAGCAGGAACATTCCATTTTGAGAACTTTTCTTGTTTCGTCATTAGGTATTTAGTTTTGTCCCGCCCATTCAAATCCACGCCATTTCATGCTAGAACATCTCTTGGATTCTAACCCTGCTTATGGAACAATGCTGATACCACTTACCGAGGCGTGGCTGGGTCATAGGAAGATGGCAGACTGGCAAGCCATGTGTCGAACACCGTATTACGTCCTGCTTTAACTTCATCCGGGTTTGGGTTTTCCACCTGCCCCACAAAAAAAAAAAGGATCCGTCAGTAGGTAAAACACTAAATTTTTCATCATTTTGCCAAATTAGAGCTGCAGAACTTATTGTATTTTATCTTTTGGAGAGAACTGTACAACCTTAGATTTCCCTAGAAATGACGACGGCAAGAAAAATGCAACCAAGAAGAGCTACAAGAGGGATGCAGGTCCCAACACAGGGTGTGGGCTCCCTAACCCCAAAAGAGTGTGTTACATTAATAACAATATGTGCCTAAGTGATATAAATACAGTCATAAAAAATATTACATTTAAAGAAACTAACAGGAACTTAAAATCTCATTTTCCAAAATGTATTAAAATAAAAATAAATCTTCAATAAAAATATACAAATATATATCCGTATAACACAGCGATGAATAAACAGATAAAAAAAAAAATATTTATGTAAAAAACATATAAAACTGCAAAAAATAAATGGTAAAACCTGAGCTTTCCTCCGCCGTTAAAAATGCCCAGACTGGGCCCAAATAACTTCCATTATAATAGTATCCACATGAAGCGTATCAGGGTTTCCACATGACTTTTAATCTCCTTCAGTCCGGAGCTTTGAACGTCAATATTCATATTATCCACATCACATATCTGCAGGCGAGACAAGCTTGGTGCGCATTACAGTTTTTGCTAGTTTACCTTTTTTGCCGATTCGAATAAGAGTTTGTGGAGGATGGGAGAGGCAAGCGCACGGAGGGTGGAATTTCCTGTAAAAAAAAATAATAATAGTAATTTGCAAAAAATAATTGGCCAAAAAAAAAGTTAAGATAAGAAAAGAGTAAAGGAAACTCTGCGGATGTAAGTGTAGTTATAATTCAAATAAACACCATACATGCTCTGCTGTGAAGCTTAAATTGTGAAAAACATGCAAATAACTTTTTAAGTTTGCATTTTATTACTGTTTGGAGATATGTTTAGTGAAAAAGGAAGCTTTTATAGTGCCTCGTTGTAATCTTTATCAAACCTCAGACGAGCAGCAGTGGATCCCCCCCTATCTATCCATTCCATGGTGCCTTGTTGAATCTTTATCAGATCGTTTTCATGCACACTTGAGAGCTAGGTTCAGAGAGGCCTCCAGACCCTTGAGAACCATTGTTGCACCACCAGTGCATTGCCCATGAAGACAGTTTGGTTGGACTGTCAGCCTCTTCACCGTCTAATGACTAGGGTTTACTCGAAACGTTTCCATTTGGAGTTTGACATCATGGGTGGCTGGAGCCCCAGGTCTTTGGTAATCACTTTGTATTGTTCTATCATGACATCTTGGGTCAGATCAGTACGACCTGAATAATTTTCCTTTCCAACGACTGTGTCGTGGTAATCCTTCCATACAAACCAACAGTGAAACCAAAACTGGGACCATTCAGAGCCTGAGGTTATAAGGCCGAGACAATCGATATCAGCACTCACATTACACTTCAAATCAAACGGTTCCTTTTTTAAAAAACTATTTTTAATTAACCGCTTTTATTTTTTGAAATGTAACACTTCTAAAATCTAATCTTTATTGAATAAAATTAAAAAAAAAAGTACAGCCACATTTTGTTCTATTACAACACTTTTAAATCTCCTCATCTGAATAGATTTTTAATGTAATAAGTAGTGTTCCTTACCTGCAAGGGAAAGGTCCACATTTAGATACACAACTGTTCGAGGCCCCAATACTTTCCCCATTTCCTACAAAAAAACACAGACGCTATGAGTACAGAGATGATTAAATTCACAATTACATGTTGATCTCACCAATTTCTCTGAATAAATAAGTGAATACAGACAGTGATCTTAAACATACGCAAAAAAAAATAATGACATACAATTTTATTAAACAGTAATTTAAAAAATACATTCACGTAAAATAATTAATAAAAAAAAAATATACTCACAAATTATCAAAGGTATATCAATACAATTGTTCTGTTTTATTTACAGGACCTATATCTATCTATATCGACCACCTATGTCCTTTAATACGCTGCCACTAAGAGCGTCCAGTCTTCGTTGGACGTAGATTAAACTTACTTCCACCCACTCTGTTGATCCAATCAGACCGTATTCCTCTGCTCCCCAGCTGCAAAACAAAATGGATCTCCGTGGCCGCCATCCTGAGGCGAGAAATGGGAAAGATACCCTCAATCCATATACAGTGACATCTCTCCGAATCGCACTTTTTGAATGGCTACTTTTTTCTTAACAATGAACCTGAGATGACCTCAGATGAATGCCTCCTGCTTCGGATTTGATGCATCCAGCTGCATGTTTGGCATTTTTTTTTGTTTGGGGGAGATGTATAACCTTATAGATGCTGCCCTGCAGAATGTATAATTCATTTGTGTTCAAAGGATTAATCCGGGTAGTTCCTAGGAGATGCTCTCCGTGATTGGTTAACCGATTCCCCCTGAACTCACTTGAATTCTACATTCTGTAATGTGTCCATCAAAATTACTAGCTGACCTGGGAATCTTAGAAGGGCAGATAAAACTGCAGACGTGTGCTCTGTACAGGCTCCTGTGTGATAAATGTATATAACATAGTAACATAGTTAAAAACGACATACGTCCATCAAGTTCAACCCTTCTACCCCTAAGGAAGTTATTTAGAATTTTGCCTCCTAGGGGGAAAAATTCCTTCTTGACACCAAAGAGCAATCAGATTTCTCCTTGGATCAATAAGCTCTATTATTAATGCTTATTCTATTATTAATAGCCTTGTATGTTCTGCTTTTCTAAAAAACAAAAACAAAAAAACATCCAGACCATGTTTAAATGCATCTATTGTATTTGATAGCACTACCTCTCTTGGCAGTGAGTTCCATAACGTTATTGTCCTTACCGTAAAGAATCCCTTCCTTTGCTGTCTATGAAATCTTTGCTCTTCCAGTCTCAGGGGGTGACCTCTTGTTCTTTGTACATTCCTGTTAATGAACAGGCCACTGGAGAGCTCTTTAATATGCCCCTGTACAGATTTATATAATGTGATCATATCCCCTCTGAGACACCTTGTTTCTAGCATATATAAATGCAATTTTTTAATTATCTCTTCATAACTAAGATCTTCCAATCCCCTTATTAATTTTGTAGCCCTGCTTTGCACTTTTTCTAGTTACGTAATATCCCTTTTAAGGACTGGTGCCCAGAATTGTACTGAATATCCAAGGTGAATATGCAGACAATGCAAGTATAGTTATTATTTGGTTTAATTTACTTTTTCAGCTTTTTTTGAAACATGTTAAAAAAATTTTTAATTTTTTTCTCCCAGGCTCCAGCCAAATGCTGAAGAGCCGAGTGGGAGAATCATTAGACGCTGTAAACCTTATATTTGTGAGTAAACGAAATATATTTAGAAAACAGATAATCACATTACATACATTCTTATAATTAACCTTAAGACGCATGGTAGGCCTTTGGAGCGATCATTTAAGATATCTGTGTGTGTCTATATATATATATATATATGTATATATTAGTCTGCAAGAGGTCTGCGATGGTCACAGGACATGCCAAAGCCTTGTACATTTATTTGGCCACCTGTTATATTCGTAAAGCTGATGAAAGATAATGCTGAGCAAATAATTAAAAAGATTACAAAAATCAGGATGCAGACTGTGCCAGAGCATTATCCTTATCATGACCTGTCAGCCATTAAAAGACAGAACTTTTTGTGATAGTAGGAATAGGATAGTTCTACAGTCATGGTGCATCTGTGACTTTAGCTGTAGCCATGAGTATTCTGTCCCCAGTATGAATCCCTGTCAGACAGCAGGTGGGATAGAAACATAGAACGTGTCGGCAGATAAGAACCATTTGGCCCATCTAGTCTGCCCAATGTTCTAAATACTTTTATTTGTCCTCAGTTCCCTATCTTATATCTAGGATAGCCTTATACCTATCCCATGCATGCTTAAACTCCTTCACTGTATTAACCTCTACCACTTCTGCTGGATGACTATTCCATGCATCCACTACCCTCTCAGTAAAGTAATCCTTTCATTAGTCCCTGGCCTTATCTTATATCTAGGATAGACTTATAGCTATCCCATGCATGCTTAAACTCCTTCACTGTGCTTACCTCTACCACTTCTGCTGGAAGACTATTCCATGCATCCACTACCCTCTCAGTAAAGTAATAATTCCTGATATTACGTTTAAATCTTTGCCCCTCTAATCTAAGACTATGTCCTCTAGTTGTGGTAGTTTTTCTTCTTTTAAATATACTCTCTTCCGTTACTGTGTTGATTCCCTTTATGTATATAAATGTTTCTATCATATCCCCCCCGTTACGTGTTTCCTCCGAGATATATTAGTATAAATACACAGAGCTGGCTAGATAAGAAGAGACTGCTATCGCCACACTAGGTAAATGGTATACTGCTTACCCGCTTTGCATGGAACAGATTTGGCGGGGTTGGGGTCTGTCCGGCCTAGTTCTACATCGGTCCCAGTTTTCAGACAGAGGTAGAGCTCTGTGGGACAGCGGGATTCAGGACGGCATGCACAGTAGCGCTGACACTCTGTTTCCCAAGTCCCGCCTCCCGCAGAAGCTGGTAAGCACTATTCTGTCCGGAGCCAATGGGCATCTTGGTATTCAAGGCCACTCAGAATGTAGCTACATTCATCCCATTCATGGTCACTGACCAGCAAACGCACCCATGAATGTGAACTAATGGCAGCCATCATCCTAAATAAAGTGCAGACTTTCTGGAGCAAGAGTCCTACAATTCTTACACAGATACTTTGTGTAAATATAATGTAAGGTTAACTCCATACATACCCCTTTCAAGTAATCTCGCCATAGCTCTGCTCAATTCCATCATGGCGGCTGTACCACTTGATGGATCAATGGCTCCAAACACCCAGGCATCACGATGATTTCCCAAAACCACGTACCGATCTGGGGATAGAGGCATAGGATTAGTCCCCTGTAGATCTCAATCGTTGAAGCCACGCGTGTGGTAGAGGAGGTGCAGCACCGTATTACATGGAGCTGGCCACGTCAAGGCCAACATTTCCAAGGTTCCTTGCTGTAGTCTCGACGGACTAGTGGTTAATCACCAAGTATAATTCCCCTACTCCAAGAAGATACCTGGAATAGCCTTCCTGTGGAAGTAGTAAAGACTAGCTAACGATGTAGCAGAATTCCGGACTGCCTAGGATGTGCATAATACAACTCTAGAGAATTCCGAGCTTTCGTTTATTGGATGACTTTGGAGAACTTGGAGAATATTATCATGCTTAAAAAGGGGACAATGACCATTTTTTATTAAACCATGCTACTTACCTGGCTCATCCTGCCCCCGAATGAATCCTACAACATTTCTGACGATTTTCTTCATGTTGTGGGTTTGCACATAAAGCTTCAGTTTGCTACAGTAACAAAAAACAAGAGAGAATGAGAACAGGCAACGCATTTCACCTAATATCACCTAATTCTGTCATTCTTGATGAATTCCTTTCTTGCTGTGATATCCTAAGGATCTTGATGACACGATTCAATGAGGGTTATGTATACAAGACCCCCCTGTATAAAAATATGGAGGAATTTAAAAAAGGGTGGGGGGGGGGGGGCAAAATGCACTTATTTAATGTATTTTTTGCAAGGTATAGATCATTTTGTATATTATTGTAAATTCCCTGCACAGTATAAGCAATGCTTTGCTTGACAGAGTCCCTTTAAGAGCTAGTTTCCATGGATACAGGACTAGTTTGTACATTCCATTAGTCATCTCCTCCGGGGCATTTAATTGCAGGTTGATAGTTTTGCGATTACCTTGAATGAGTTTGATACACTTGTATTCTATGAACTGATCCATAGCTACCAAAACTCCCGTGTCAGCTAAACAAAGCCACCGCACACTCTGGTTTATAAGTTGCTTTAGTGCCACCTTTTCTGTATGTTGCCCTTTTAGTCCGACAGAAGCTCACGTCTGTCTAATTAGAAGCTGATGGAGAGGGATACGGTTGCTCTGTTAATGACGGCCATCCCTGACTGTTGTACAAAGTGTCCATAAGAGTTCCCCGGTGCCCGTGCCAAGGTCAGCAAAGGTCACTAGAACATCATGAGATAGTCTAAACCCAGTATATATCGATCATGAACAATGCCGGTACCTACCCCTGCCGTAAAGCATCTAGGACAGTTTGCGGCCGCTTCACCACAGTAGTGCAAGCGCTGACAGTTCAGCTTACAAACATAAACCCCCTAATATATTAAAACCCCCCAAAAGTTACCCCTAACCCTAATACTTACACCAGAACCCTAATACTAACCCCCTGAACCCTAATACTAACACTAACCCCCGAACCCTAATACTAACACTAACCCCCGAACCCTAATACTAACACTAACCCCCGAACCCTAATACTAACACTAACCCCTGAACTCTAATACTAACACTACCCCCCGAACCCCAATACTAACACTAACCCCCGAACCCTAATACTAACACTAACACCCGAACCCTAATACTAACACTAACCTCCGAACCCTAATACTAACACTAACACCCGAACCCTAATACTAACACTAACCCCCGAACCCTAATACTAACACTACCCCCTGAACCCTAATACTAACACTAACCCCCGAACCCTAATACTAACACTAACCCCAAACCCTAATACTAACACTAACCCCCCCCGAACCCTAATACTAACACTAACCCCCGAACCCTAATACTAACACTACCCCCTGAACCCTAATACCAACACTAACACCCTGCACCCTAATACTAACACTACCCCCTGAACCCTAATACTAACACTACCCCCTGAACCCTAATACTAACACTAACACCCGAACCCTAATACTAACACTAACCCCCCGAACCCTAATACTAACACTAAGCCCTAGTACTAACACTAAGACCTAATACTAACCCCCGAACCCTAATACTAACACTAACCCCCGAACCCTAATACTAACACTAACCCCGAACCCTAATACTAACACTAACCCCTGAACCCTAATACTAAAACTAAGCCCTAATACTAACGCCTTACCCCTAATAATACTCCCCCTGTACGCGATCTCGCGATGAACTGGCCATCACGTGAGAGGTCAGGGTGAAGCGGCTGCGTTTAAGCATCCGCGAAGAACCGTCCCATCCCCTCCGTAAACTCAACCAGATGCTGAGACGTGGACTGATTTATAATACGGATTCACTGGTAAGAGTTGTTTAAAATCCTCTTGTTGGGCACTATTTATTTATATGAAGAATATTAGGTGCCCAGTGCCCTCTGGTGGCAATATAAGGAAATATTCCGGGAGCGCTTCAATTCATAACTGGACACGAGAGATAGAATCACTGGGAACTGAGAAGGGAATGTCACACTTAGAGGGACACTACCACTTACATAAGATGGAACTAGATAACCTGGTCATTTAAAACAACACATCTATGATGATTAAATTAATTGCATTTAAAAGAAAAAAAAAATTAGGTGTTTATCTCCTGGCTCCATTTTGTAAATATTTCCCATGATGGAACATCGTCCAAAATCTTCCAGCCAGTCTCACTTTACAACTGTGGCCAAAGCCTGCATGATGATGTCATAAGATACGCCCCTGCTCTCTTACTGGCTCCTGTCTATCATAGTGGGCAGGACTAGGTGGCTGTGTACAACTTGTTTACCTTTTTTCCAACACAAAAAGAGGAGAAAAACCTGATCAAACAGGGTCATAACTCCGCCCCCTTGTGATGTAATAGTTACTAGTGTGCAACAAAAATGTAAAGGTCGTGGTGTCCCTTTAAAAACAAACAAACTGTTGGCTAAAAATTAAGTTATGGTGAGTTGAACAATTGCATCAAGTGTAAACATTATGAATAGAAATGAAAGAATATAAATAAAGTACCTTATTGAGCCCTCTTTGCTCTGTATAGCTCTATCAGGAGGCTGACATGTTGTTTAGAATCTTTGCTCTGTATAGCTCTAAAGGAGGCGGACATGTTGTTTGGAGTCTTTGCTCTGTATAGCTCTATCAGGGGGCAGACATGTTGTTTAGAATCTTTGCTCTGTATACCTCTATCAGGGGGCGGACATGTTGTTTAGAATCTTTGCTCTGTATAGCTCTATCAAAGGGTAGACATGTTGTTTAGAATCTTTGCTCTGTATAGCTCTAAAGGAGGCGGACATGTTGTTTAGAGTCTTTGCTCTGTATAGCTCTATCAGGGGGCGGACATGTTGTTTAGAATCTTTGCTCTGTATAGCTCTATCAGGGGGCAGACATGTTGTTTAGAATCTTTGCTCTGTATACCTCTATCAGGGGGCGGACATGTTGTTTAGAATCTTTGCTCTGTATAGCTCTATCAGGGGCAGACATGTTGTTTAGAATCTTTGTTCTGTATTGCTCTAAAGGAGGCGGACATGTTGTTTAGAATCTTTGCTCTGTATAGCTCTATCGGGGCGGACATGTTGTTTAGAATCTTTTGCTCTGTATAGCTCTTTCAGGGAGAGGACATGTTGTATAGAATCTTTGCTCTGTATAGCTCTATCAGGAGGCGGACATGTAGTTTAGGATCTTTGCTCTGTATAGCTCTAAAGGAGGCGAACATGTTGTTTAGAGTCTTTGCTCTGTATAGCTCTATCAGGGGGCGGACATGTTGTTTAGAATCTTTGCTCTGTATAGCTCTACAAAGGGGCGGACATGTTGTTTAGAATCTTTGCTCTGTATGGCTCTATCAGGAGTCAGACATGTTGTTTAGAATCTTTGCTCTGTATATTTCTATCAGGGGTGAACACATTGTTTAGAATCTTTGCTCTGTATAGCTCTATCAGGGGCGGACATATTGTTTAGAATCTTTGTTCGGTTGAAAGAAGACCGGACCCAACATTCTAAACAACATGTCCGCCCCCTGATAGAGCTATGTGGAGCAAAGAGGTCTCAGTAAGGTACTTTATTTCTGTTCTTGCATTAAAGCATTTCTATATAAAATTCCTACACGTGATGTAATCTTTCAGTTAAAGACCCTTCCTTTTTTAAGACAGCCTTCTTTTAATTCAGAAAATCTACTTGAACCCTGATATCTGAAGCTTTTTCATATTTTGTATTCAGAATATTATGTGAGATTTTTTTAAATTAAATCGTACATGCAATGCTTTGGGAAAGAATAATATTTGACTTTCAGTTTATCAATCTGCACAAGGATTATGAGGTTTTTCTATTCCAGGAAATTCGTAATGTTCTTTTCGCTGTAATGAATCCTTTATAATTTGATGTGCCACCAGCACGGAGCGAGTTTCAAATTATTTTATTCGAAAAACATTTCCCCTTGTAAATTAAGGATTATTTCTTGGCAAAGCTTCCCGTTATCTTGGAGTTCTAGCTAAAATTAATCTCAAACATAAACTTGGGCCAACTAGGCATTCATTTTGAATTCACCGCACAGAGGTGTACCAATGGTGCGGTGCGGAGTGGGGAGAGGGCCAAGCCAGGGGTGTACCGTTTGCAATGCATGTCATCTGCGAGACGGTCTCTATTATGGGAGGCTGTCCCGCCGAGCTCTACCTCTGTCCCACTTTTCAAGATGGCGGGATTCATTCTCTGGTGTTTGTAACACCGAAGAATGCAAAAGGAGCATGCCCAGATTTGTGCGTATGTGCAGTAGCACGGACATTAAACCTCCGCTGGGGAAAAAGTTTCGATGGATGGAAATGAAGGATACATTAAGGCAGGGCTTGACAAATCCCATGGCTGCAAAAAATCCAAGTTGCTGGCTCTTCACATTTCTGATACTTTACATAGAAGCTTATGGAAGTGCCACCTCCTGGGCTCCTACATTTTAGTAGTCCAGGTGGATAATACTCTATAATCCATCTTAATAGCACTCATTTTATTCACCTCGGAAGGATGAAGGGCTGAGTGCCAGGAAATTAACCTGTAACCTTATGTTGATTCGGCAGAGACAGAAGGAGGGTTGAAATAGAGAAAAGGAGGGCAAACAAAATCCTGGGCATGAGTACTGTCAGCATGCGATGCAGTAGGGTCCTGTCCAGATTAGGGGTGCCACCCAGCTGGTATATTAGGGGCAGGCTGGTAAAAGTTTGGCTTCAGGTCAATGTTAAGTATATGGGACAGCACTAGTCCAGATGCAATGAACGGATAGTGTTTATATTATAAATACAGATATGTCCCCAGGTGTAAATTGCACCAGTTCTGGTTCAGTGCACAGTTTGAGTATCTTATTCGTTAACACGTTGTAAAGCATGATTTGTTCAAAGGCTAATTACCGGATGCCTTAAACACTGACCTCTGGATAGTAACACCAATAACTATTACTTGTTCTCTGCTCAGACAGATCTGTTTCGCTTACTAATGCAGCCCCCGGAGACGCCTAGGTGCAAGAGGGCCTTGACAGCTTGTGCTGTAGCAAGGCTGCACACATTGGTCGTAAGGTTTTAGGGGAGGAGTTGGGGGAGGGGAGCAGAGGATATTTAAGGCTGTGCAATATTGGAAAATCTCATAATTTTTTGGCCTACCAGAATTACCCGCCCTCCCTATAGTTTTGGGGTTTATTAGGTGTATACTTGTGGTTTCTGGTTTCTGCCGCTTGTTTTCTATGTTTCAGATACAGCGTTGCATTGGAGGGATCTTGTTGGACTATGCATTGTCACAGCTGGCGGTAACTTGCTCCTTAGGGGGGTCTATGGCTGGAATATCGGGAGTCAGCCATAGTGCAAATGGATTACGGGAGAGGTTCTGAGCTAAGCTGGAGCTCTAAGCCTGTTGGTGGGCTGGGCAGAAGGTCTGCCTGGCAATGGATTCAATGGACGGTGGACCCCTGGGGAGCAAGTTGGTGTGGGACATGTTCCGTGTTGTGTTAACTATGTTAATAAAGTTAATGGTAAATTATGTTAATTTTGAGGTTCATGTCATTCATGACATATGTGTGAATATGTGGGTTTGTCATTGCCTAATTTGTATATCTATATGTATTTATTACAATGTGTTATGTTAAGGTTGGAGGCAATGACATATGTTATAAATAAAATGGCTGTGGCCTTTTCTACCCACTACGTCTGTGCCATGTGTCTCTATTTTATGGTAAAGATACAGCCTGGTAGTCGAGGCTACAACTGTCATGCAAAGATAGGAAACTCTGATAAAATGGCACAACCTGGTTACTACCCCCCCAAAAAAATCAGCCTGTGGCTCTCTAAAAGTGGAAAGTGAAAGGTTAAAATCGGACATGGTGGGGAGTTTGGGTCAATGACCAAACCAACTGCAGACACTATCCTAGAATTAGCAAGGGGAGCAAACCGGCTCCTCAATCCTATCCCAGTTTGCTAGGCTGATAGATTGTAGCGTTTAACAAATCACATTTTCCATTACAACCAATCTCCCTGTCATACAGGGTAACTGTCTTTGTCCCCTTTCCGCTCTGCTTCATGGGTAGGGGGCGGACCTCGCACTCAGTGAGATCCACCCCCTCCCAGGGCGCTCCACTCTGGTGTAGAGGGCTGGTAAGGGGAAATCATCTCCCCAGCCAGTGCCTCTACTGGCATTCCCCCCCCCCCCCCCCCCAGCGCTGGCGCCCCCCTAGCTGGCGTGCCCTTAGGCGTCCGCCTAAGCAGCCCTACTGTGGCGCCGGCCCTGAGAACATTATTACATTTTCCGCCACAAAGTCCAGTAAATACCCACCGCGGACAAAGCTGGTCCCGACCCCTGAGCTGCCTGGTAATAGTTTGCACATTCTACTTATTTCAGAGGAAAATGTTTTCTCGGTCGTTTCTTACTTTACCTTTTGTCGTGCGGCGACACAAACCCGGGTCCAACTCTGTAGGTTAATTTTAATTTTCCCTTCCATGAGCTGGGCACCTCCACACCGGACATTTTACTAAAATAAAAAGGAGGGGGGGGGAACGCAAATTCACTAGTTAGACATAACTAGAACACAAGTCAATAAGTCAGCTTACCAAAGGTAAACTTTATACAAAAACACTTTACATATACTTTGTCACAATAGTCCGTGAAGGTTTAGTAGGAATAGGCTTGTGGGCCACACAAAAAAAAACTCTCTAAGGCCACATCAGTTGTACATCATCAGTGTGGCATATGAGTAAACATGTGTATGTACTACGGGGAGGATGGCACCTACTAGTGGCGCTATCTCTGTGTGCAACACGGACTCCCGACAAATGTCTGGATTGGTCGGACACCCAATGTGCCAGCTTCACCCATGTATAAAGAATCAGCGACTGGACCCTGTGCATTTAGTATGGGTATTGTGATGGCTCGTGCAAAATGATTTCAGTGGTACGAGGATACCTGAGATACTTGGCTGCGTCGTTGTATCCGATCGGAGTTACAGGTATCGATGGCAAGTTGATGATGTCTTTTTCATCCAAGAAAAATGCAGACTCTAAAAAAAAATAAAAAAAATAAATAAGAACTTTAATTTGGGGTCAAGATTCATTAAAAGGAAGGAGAAAAAAAAAAAAAGATTTCCAACAAATTTAGTACAGAATTTCAAGGGGTGATGGTGGATTTATATTTGGGCAGGATTCATCCTGGAGCAAGTACAGGAGCAAACAGCCAAGGGGGCAATATTTGGGAAATGTAGAAATCTAGGGAGAAAAACTATGGGGGAGTTAGGAAAGAAAGATAAAAGGTAGAGGTATATAGGCCCTCCTGTAATTTTTATCCCCCTGCCCCCCCTAAAAAAATAATATTTGTTTCCTATAGTTCCTACTTTTAGATGGGTAAAATGGTGTTAATGGATCTCCATCAGTGTTTAGAACAGTTCCTCTTTGAGCGCCAGTTCCTGGCAGCCACCAGTCATCCGGGAACACGCGGTCAAGGTCACCAGCCACGTAATCGGCGGGGTCGGAGTATAGGATCATCCCGGCGCACCCAAAGGTCTGTCCGTTCTTCACCTTAATGAACACAGAGCAGTGAAGACCCCGTGGCACCCCCCCCCCCCCGGCTATATGTAATAGTATGGATAATAAGAGCGTACCTTGTCTCCACGGAATATGCTGCCATATCTGGCAATTGCCACGGTGCCGGTCAAGTTCATTGATAGATTCCTGGTCAGATAGTGGAAGTCTTCCACAGCGCCATAGTTGACGTAGACTGGATCCCCCTGTGCAAGCGGCAGGAAAAAATCTGCAGCTCGAGCAATGTATATAACCCTTCCAAAGCTACTTGGAGAGATTTACTTACATTCCTGCAACAATAAGTGTAAACATATAACCTCCCCCTACTGCCCACAGCCATACTGATAATTTATTAATTTAAAGGTTTAGTGCCTGTGGGGTATTTTTGAAAGTGGGGTAAAAACAAACTTCATGGGCGGGTCATGGGCAAAAAAAAGGTGCAGTGTGGGTAATGAGTGGGCGGAGTTACCATAACTGAACTCCTACGCGTCCAATAGTAAAACGGTGCTGGGGATATGAAGGTATGACATCTTTTATAGTTTTGGAAGAGTACTTAGGGGGTCATGTACTTAACAAGTGCAATGAAAAAAAAAGTCGGTAAAACATGAGTAACTAGCAATTTGCGACTATTTGTAACATTTTACGTTCCCCCCCCCCCCCCTGATTTCCGCCTCTTCCGTTTATTTTTATTTAGCGTCCATTTTTCCGGTTGCGCTAATAAATTGCGAATATATTTGCGCACGCTAAAGTGCTTTGAGAACATTTTGTGAAAAATAATTCTTCTCTGCAAAATTTCTGAAAAATGACCCCAGCTTTTAGCGAGCGCTATCAAAAGAAGTAGAAAAAAGACATTTGCAAAATTGCCTGTTTTTATTCTCAATTATGCCCGTTTTTTTCTCGCAATTTGCTTGTGTGTACTATTGAACTGTTAATTGTTTAGTACATTGCAATAGGAGCAAAGCACAAAAAAAGTTTTGCAAATAAAATATATTTGCGTTTTTAGTACATGCCCCTCTAATTTGTTTTTTTTTATCTTACCACTAGTGTTTAGCGAACCCAAACCGCACTGTTCGGGTTCGTACCGAGCATTACGGTTTTTGGACCCGGGACCCGAACATGGACATTTCACTGTATGTTCGGGTTGGAGTTCGGGGATCGGCAATTACATTGTATGTAATGCTATGGGCTTTCTATAAACCGAAATAGAGTCCCCATTTGTACGAATAGGTCAATGGACCTATTCATATGAATGGGGACACTCTTACCCACATTTTACTTCAGCCCTCTAGCCCTTTCCAGGACTTTTTTAGAGGCATTTTAGTGGCCAAAAGTTCGTGTCCCCATTGACCTCAATGGGGTTCGGGGTCAAGTTCGAGCACGGACCCGGACATTTTTTCGAAGTTTGGCCGAACCTGCCCAACCCCATCATCCAGGTGTCCGCTCAACTCTACTTACCACGATAATACCAGGCGGTGAGTATGCGTTAAATGGGTTCACGACAGTGGTGTCGTTTTGGTCTGGACTTAGGATCTTCTCCACCTTGTCGGACAGGTCACTTTCCGCTCCATCCGTAGACACGATGGAGACATAGTTCGGGTCACTGGAATTGGGGTAAGATAGAAGCACCGTGTAGTTATATATCTTGGCTCCATCAAGACCCGACTGCCACGTCTCGTAGATATAACTGGCCAGGACACCTTCGTCTTGAGGACTCCCGGCTATGTGAGGTTTGCTAGAGAAATACCTAGCAGAAAACAGAGGTTAAACATTGTTACCATATCGCCCACCCCGTGTGTGCAGTGGATGCTTTATCCTGCTAAAAATATAAGTGGAAACATTATCTCTCTAAATATTAGTTTAACCAGAAGCTTTTCGTGCGGAGCTGGATGTGGGTAAATCTGTTTATATTGGATCTGTCTAGAAATGTATTTGCACCATCATACACTGTTCTATTAACTCATTTAACCAGTGTTTTTAAATACAAAATGAGTAAAATATTTCTAACAATCCTCTGTTCCCTGTCCTTTTAGTCGGGGGGCAGATTGTGTGCGGACAGAAAATTGTCCATGTTGTATTTTTTTTCTTTCTTGTATTGGTTCAGTCCGGCTAAGAGGAATGCTCTGGGTTAGTCTATTCATAATATTACAGAGGGAGAGACAATCGCCAGACTGACTTTCAGTGAGATATGGCACGATATATTTTGAATGGTGCACAATCCAAAAATAATTAAAGGTTTAGTTCTACTATAAAGAGCAACATTTGGTAAAAATTTTAAATATGTTTTTAATGGAGATATTGCATCAGTTATAGGCATTTTATAATGGAATGCTTAAATGAAAGCATACATATGAAGTACATTATTGAGCTATATTTGCCCTGTATTGCTCTATCAGGGGTGGACATGTTGTTTAGAATCTTTGCTCTGTATAGCTCTATCAGGGGGTGGACATGTTGTTTAGAATCTTTGCTCTGTATAGCTCTATCAGGGGTGGACATGTCGTTTAGAATCTTTGCTCTGCATAGCTCTATCAGGGGTGGACATGTTGTTTATAATCTTTGCTCTGTGTAGCTCTATCAGGGGGTGGACATGTTGTTTAGAATCTATGCTCTGTATGGCTCTATCAGGGGGCGCACATGTTGTTTATAATCTATGCTCTGTATGGCTCTATCAGGGGGTGGGCATGTTGTATAGAATCTTTGCTCTGTATGGCTCTATCAGGGGCGGACATGTTGCTTATAATCTATGCTCTGTATGGCTCTATCAGGGGCGGACATGTTGTTTATAATCTTTGCTCTGTATGGCTCTATCAGGGGCGGACATGTTGTTTATAATCTATGCTCTGTATAGCTCTATCAGGGGGCGGACATGTTGTTTATAATCTATGCTCTGTATAGCTCTATCAGGGACGGACATGTTGTTTATAATCTATGCTCTGTATAACTCTATCAGGGGGAGGACATGTTGTTTATAATCTATGCTCTGTATAACTCTATCAGGGGGAGGACATGTTGTTTATAATCTATGCTCTGTATAACTCTATCAGGGGTTGGACATGTTGTTTATAATCTATGCTCTGTATAACTCTATCAGGGGTTGGACATGTTGTTTATAATCTATGCTCTGTATAGCTCTATCAGCGGGTGGACATGTTGTTTATAATCTATGCTCTGTATAACTCTATCAGGGGGAGGACATGTTGTTTATAATCTATGCTCTGTATGGCTCTATCAGGGGGTGGGCATGTTGTTTATAATCTATGCTCTGTATGGCTCTATCAGGGGGTGGGCATGTTGTTTATAATCTATGCTCTGTATAACTCTATCAGGGGTTGGACATGTTGTTTATAATCTATGCTCTGTATAGCTCTATCAGCGGGTGGACATGTTGTTTATAATCTATGCTCTGTATAACTCTATCAGGGGGAGGACATGTTGTTTATAATCTATGCTCTGTATGGCTCTATCAGGGGCGGACATGTTGTTTATAATCTATGCTCTGTATGGCTCTATCAGGGGGTGGACATGTTGTTTAGAATCCTGGGCTCAGTCAAGGAAGATCTGACCCACAATTCTTAACAACATGTCTGCCCGCTGATTTGAGTTATATTGTTAGTATAATAAGTTATATATTATTGTTGGTGATAATGTGAACTTTTGGTTCTAGAAACAAAATCCAGTCACGTACTTCAAATTTTGCTCAATTTTGCCAGCTTGGATCTCTTGCTGAAGTTGGTGGCTGTACTTGGGATCTCCGTCTCTGCTCATTCGCCGCAGCCATGCCGGCAGATCTGGTGCCATTGCAAACCTTCCAACCAAGATCCCGGTGACCAGTGACAGCACTCCGACAGTCAAAACCCCCAGGGCATGCCCTAACTGCATTGTAATTCAGAGCCAATATGCAACCTATAAAATACAACAAACATAAACAAAATATCTTAAACTTTAACCAAAACACAGACAATGGAACCAGCTGATAACCAGCATGCAGATAGACATGAACAAGACCAGGGGAAAAAAACATACAAGGAACAGACTCGCCTAGTACTAGGGTATTACTAGGCAGCTAGTAAGAGAGTAGGGATTAGAC
The DNA here is from genome assembly GCA_036172795.1 of Pelodytes ibericus. Lineage (NCBI taxonomy): Eukaryota > Metazoa > Chordata > Amphibia > Anura > Pelodytidae > Pelodytes > Pelodytes ibericus. Next base: position 9,012,595 of record CM069868.1, on the reverse strand, counting down.
ATGTGCAAAACTAAAATTTTCGTTTCGTTTTCGTCCATTCGGACGAATTTCGTTCATTACTGCATTCGTTTCAGACGAAATTCGTTCATTATTTTCGTTTCGTTTCGGTTTATTCGTTCGTTTTATAGAATACGTGTAATACTATTGGCTTTCTATAAACCGAACGAGAGCCCCATTCATAAGAAATTCTTATGAATGGGGCTCTCGTTCGGTTCATAGAAAGGCAATAGTACTACATGTTTTCTATAAGCCGAAAGTCTATAAACTGAAGGTCGTTCGGTTTATAGATTTTCGGTTTATAGAATACATAGAATTATATGTAATTCTATGTATTCTATAAACCGAATGTCTATAAACCAAACGACCTTTGGTTTATAGACTTTCGGCTTATAGTAAACGTACAGTAGTAGTGCCTTTCTATGAACCCATTCATAAGAATTATGAATGGGTTCATAGAAAGGCACTACTACTGTTCGTTTTCTATAAGCCGATAGTCTATAAACCGAACGTTCGGTTTATAGACTTTCGGCTTATGGAATACATGTAATCCTATTGCTATTCTATAAACCGAACGTTCGGTTTATAGAATGCCAATAGACTTACATGCATTCCATAAACCGAAAGTCGTTCATTATGTCAGTTTATGGAATGTAAGTGTACTATGCTATTGTATTCTATAAACCGACTCTATTTCGGCTTATAGAATGCAATACTACTACGAATGGACGAATGAACGAATGATTTTCGTTTATTAACCATTCGTTCATTCGGCTTCCGTTAGCTTAGCCTTTTCGTTATTCGTTTTTCGGACGAATGGACGAAACTGCTATTTTCGGAACGAAAATGCATTAGTCCGAAAACGAATGCACATGTCTAGTAGGGATTTAACCACAGTCATCATTTGCTTGATTGCAGAATCCTTTGCTGTACTTCCAGAGTGAATTTACTGCAGAAAGTATAAGGCTAAGATAATGAACAAGTCAGACAAGAATTCTGGAACCTGTGTCTTGGGGCGTTCCGGGAAGAGTTAAGTTACATGAGGACACAACATGGGATACACCTCTTATTCTAAAATATTCCAATAATAAAGCGTGCCCAATAAAATGTCTGTGCTAATTCCTAATCTCATATATTGGTTTTCTCATAACAGAAGATGTCTAGTTTTAATAATAATGTTTCAGTTGTATTTCCGGGTGGCTGTGGTCTTCTTATCAGTTAGCCCGGCTCTCTGGAGCAAAACATCCTCTGTGAACACAGTTATTCACACAAGTGGCAGAAAAAGGAAGGGCAGAGGAAGAGATTTTGAAGTGGAAAGTAGGTAAAAGGTGACCCACAGAGAAGTATAGAGGGCAAGAGTTTGGCTTGCCACTGTCCAGGGATGGGAAACCTACGTCCCGCCAGCTGCTGATTAACTACATCTCCCTTAATGCTCTTTCAGATAAGAGGCTGGCTGTACCACTGTCTGTGGCTGACAGAGTATATGCTGATACTAGCTTTACTGTCCCACTGACTGTGGCTGGCAGAGTATATGCTGATACTAGCTTTACTGTCCCACTGTGTGTGGCTGGCAGAGTGTATGCTGATACTAGCTTTACTGTCCCACTGTGTGTGGCTGGCAGAGTATATGCTGATACTAGCTTTACTGAAGCACTGTCTGTGGCTGGCAGAGTATATGCTGATACTAGCTTTACTGTCCCACTGACTGTGGCTGGCAGAGTATATGCTGATACTAGCTTTACTGTCCCACTGTCTGTGGCTGGCAGAGTATATGCTGATACTAGCTTTACTATAGCACTGTCTGTGGCTGGCAGAGTGTATGCTGATACTAGCTTTACTGTAGCACTGTCTGTGGCTGGCAGAGTATATGCTGATACTAGCTTTACTATAGCACTGTCTGTGGCTGGCAGAGTGTATGCTGATACTAGCTTTACTGTAGCACTGTCTGTGGCTGGCAGAGTATATGCTGATACTAGCTTTATTGTAGCACTGTCTGTGGCTGGCAGAGTATGTGCAGATAAAAGCTATATTGTACCATGAAAAGGCCAGTGTTTTGGTAGTGGGAGCAGGACTTTATGCTACTGTTTTCCAGATACTTACAGTTCTGCTTTTGGTTCTTCTGAAGGGGTCTTCTGATGTTTTCAGGATTTTGTCGTTTGTAGACCGTACCCAGCACTATCCTCCTATCTGTTAAACCAGCTTGTCTCCAAGACATTGATTTCCAGAGATTACTATTTTTCTCCTAGTGTTTTTCTCAGTTCAAGTGGTTTAGCACTATCCAAAGTTCATGGAAAGGTATTAGATTTCTCATCGGATAGCTGGGAAGGAGATTTGCTGAGCAAGTGCCAAGGTCTGAGGAAGGGTAGTTGCCAAGTTAGGGAACATTACAAATGAAAGGGACTCTGATATTCTGAATATGAAGAAATGATTACAAATGCTCTATACCTTCTATTAGCAGAACTGTATTATTAAGAGAAAAATGTTTTGTTCAATCGTTCTGCACATTTCCCATTGGAAAGTAGTTAATTTGCATATCTGGCCACAGGTGATGTCATACACAGGAGACACAGCAAAATATTTCTTAATTGATGCATGTGCTTGAATTTCTGCACCACGTATAGAGCATTCTTTAATCTCTATATTCACAGTACAAAACAAACAAGATTTGGATGAGAAAGTAAAGTAAATGCTTAAATTAGGAGAAAAATGGGTTTTTAAACGTGTCTGTGGCAGTCTCCTGCTTATGACATCACCTGTGGCACGGTATGCAAATGACACATTTCCCATTGAAAAGCAGTTGATTTGCATACCGCGCCACAGGTGATGTCATCAGCAGGAGACTGCCACAGACACAATGTTTCTCCTAATTTAGGCCTTTGCTGGCAGTTTTGCTAATACAATGTATAGATCATTCTCAATCATTTTATGCTCTACATCCAAAGTAAAAAAAAACAATATTCAGGTGATCATTTAGTATTCTCTACATTCACAGTATGAGCAGTGCTTAATGACCAGTCAAGAGCTCCAGACTATTATGAAACTGTGGAATACACATCCTACAATGCTAAGCCATCCTTGACTAAGCACCATGGGGATTGTTTTTCTAAAAGAGCTTCAGTGCCAAAGATCAGCTCTGTCTCTTCAGCTGGTGTAGCCTGCATCTCCCATTCTCAGTTAGCATGGGATAGGCTGAGCATTATGGGAATTGTAGTCCATGACGGCAGTCTCAGTCCCCTTACCTCAGTGGGAAGCAGGTAGAAGCTGATGAAGTCCTCACTGCAGTCAGCTGCAAGAAGGATTAGTATTTCCCCTTGGCAGGCTCGCAGCACTGACTCCCACGTTAGTAGGAGTCGCCTGCCACACGTGTCTGGAGTCGCCTGCCACACGTGTCTGCAGAGCCCGCACTGTCTTCCCTCTCCGTGTGATGCTGACACACACGGGCACCGTGCACCATGGGAGCTGCATCCCCTTCTAGTGATCCTTCCACTTAGCATATAGCTGGAGCCTGGAAGGGGTAGAACCCCCCCCCCCCCCCTGCATTATAAAACTATACTTGTAATGTGGGCACACATCCTGCCGGGTTGCACTTTACATGCATGTGGTACACGTGTGTCCCTGGAAACATGGCTGATGTTGGCTACTATGCTCACCCATGCGTCCTGTTTACCAAGAGGTGTGATGAGTACCCCTGAACCAGCATAAAGAAAGAATATAACAGAATAGTATGTATCAACAAAAGCTACTTCTTTCACCAGTCTCATTCATGAAAAAGCGAATTGCATGTGAACTTCAAACTTAAAGGGTCTGGATCACCTAAACATAGGTTATACTGTGAATGTAGAGAATGAAACATTACATTACCATTTATTTATACAGCACCAACAATTTACATAGCGCTAGGTACAGAGCATAGAAGGGAACTAAATACTAAGTTAGACAAACTAGAACAGACTGGTACATGAGGTAGAGAGCCCTGCTCGCAGAGCTTACAATCTAGAGGAACAGACTGGTACATGAGGTAGAGAGCCCCGCTCGCAGAGCTTACAATCAAGAGGAACAGACTGGTACATGAGGTAGAGAACCCTGCTCGCAGAGCTTACAATCTAGAGGAACAGACTGGTACATGAGGTAGAGAGCCCTGCTCGCAGAGCTTACAATCTAGAGGAACAGACTGATACATGAGGTAGAGAGCCCCGCTCGCAGAGCTTACAATCTAGAGGAACAGACTGATACATGAGGCAGAGAGCCCTGCTCACAGAGCTTACAATCTAGAGGAACAGACTGATACATGAGGTCGAGAGCCCTGCTCACAGAGCTTACAATCTAGAGGAACAGACTGATACATGAGGCAGAGCCCTGCTCAGAGAGCTTACAATCTAGAGGGAATGGGGGACATGAGACACGTAAGGGAGTGTAGAGGTCAGAGGGAATGTAGTTGTAGTAATGGGGATGGGAGGCACTAGGTGAGTTTGGCCAAAGATTAATTGTGTGAGTTCTAGCTGGATCAGTTGTAAGCTCCCTGATCTTAACAGTGCTTGAGGACAGCGAGAGCTAGAGGTAGATCAACCGGTATGCTAGTTGGATGGGTAGTAAGCTTCATTAAAGAGATGAGTTTTTAGGGACTTTTTAAAGTTTGAAAAGGAGGGAGAGAGCTGGATGCTCTGCGGAAGGGAGTTCCAGAGAGAGGGGGCAGCTCGGGCAAAATCTTGGAGATGCTGGTGAGAAGTGGTGATGAGGTTGGAGGCGAGCTGTAGACCAACTGAGGAGTGCAAAGGTCATGCAGGAAAGTATCGGTTAACAAGGGAGGCAATGTACGGAGGGGCCGAGGAGTGGAGGGCTTTGTAGGTTAAAGACAGAATTTAAAATTTTATCCTAGAGCAGACAGGGTGCCAGTGGAGGGCATTGCAGAGAGAAGCCGCTGAATCAGACAGCTGAGTTTTGAATAGATTGCAGGGGAGACAGACGAGCCAGAGGTAGTCCAGTCAGAAGGCTGTTACAGTAGTCAAGGCAAGAGAACACAAGCAAGTGCACAAGCGTCAATGTCGCTCCAGCAAGCAACACTGATAAGGAGCGCTCAGATAGGTACGACTCAATCCAAGAGAGTGCCATACCACCTATGCCAAATGAGGATAATAAGACCATAATCATTGATGACTTTATTTGCCATCCCCACCCAGAATCCCTTGCAGCACGGTATACAGGGGATTTCTGTGCTAAACTCAGGCCTAAATGAAATGATTTGTGCAAATAAACAAAGTGCAAAATCGGTACAGTTATGATACTTGGGGTACCACATAACGCAGCCCTTTGGAGCACTCGCCAAAATGCTTATAAACGATATACAGAACTAAAACCAGAATGGTGCGAGGCGGTGGGTAGCTTATATTTAATAAAAAAAACACATACAGTGATAGTGCAATATTGTTTATAACCACATATACGAGGTGGAAAGCTGGTAATGGATGCACTCCATCCGTACGTGAAAAACGACATCTCAAGTGTAACTCGATATCTTCGAAAATGTAATTGTGTCTGAAATAAACAACAAACATGTGCCGGATCAAAGTAGCAGAAAAATATATATTTGCCCCTGCTGCAGACAAACTCACTGGATGACAAAACGAATGAACAATAAGGAAGTCCACTAGAGGGGGTCACAACAGTGGAACTTGCCAAAAATGGGACTAGAGGTGGCAGAGGACAGCGCAGAAAATGTCCGAATCTGGAAGAAGATATATAGCTGCCGGTGTCTCTAATAGGGTTACCACCTGTTCTTCAGAAAAATACCGGCCTTGCTACGGTCTCCATAGACTTAACATTGGCCTGAAGCCAGTTTTATACCGGCCAGGTGGCAACCCTAGTCCCTACGCGTTTCGCCGGAACTTCTATCTCGGCTTCATCAGGAGAAGACGAATACCCGGCATCAAAAGAATCGCTGTATTAGTATACGTCTGGAGAACGCCCACTTCCGGTTCGATGAGGTATTTCGGATGCGACGAAGGATAAAAGGCGCCCGTTGCCATAGTAACAGTTCACTGGCGTCCTTTTTTAGAAAAACTTTAATGTCCAAAGGACAAAGACTTGTTACAAGTCCATTTTGTTGTGGGAAAAAATAACAACATCAGAAATATCAAAAAAACTCAAATGACCTATTAAAAGCGTTTGAATGACCTTACTAATCACAATTTACTAACTCAGGCCTGCTGTTGATATGTTCAGTGATTCTTTACTGACAGTGCCGGGGTGGGGGGGGGGGGAGGGGGATTTGGCAAGTTCGCACCGGTTAGTGCGATAGTGTTACTAAATTTACAGGTTCGCCGAACCGGTGCAAGCCGGAGATCCTTTTCATAATTTTTTTTCAAAAATCTGTGATTTTTTTAAATATGGGGCATATTAATCATCTAATTATCAGGGGCATATTAATCATCTAATTATCAGGGGCATATTAATCATCTAATTATCAGGGGCATATTAAGCATCTAATTATCAGGGGAATATTAACGAGCATATTATCAGGGGCAATATTAAGGTGCTAATTATCAGGGGCATATTAATCATCTAATTATCAGGGGCATATAAATAATCTAATTATCAGGGGCATATAAGGCAGCACATTATCAGGGGCATATTAATCATCTAATTATCAGTGGCATGACAAGCATCTAATTATCAGGGGAATATTAAGGAGCTAATTGACAGTGGCATAGTAAGCAGCACATTATCAGGGGCATACTAATCATCTAATTATCACTGGCATATTAAGCATCTAATTATCAGGGGCATAGTAAGCAGCTAATTATCAGTGGCATATTAAGCATCTAATTATCAGGGGAATATTAAGGAGCTAATTGACAGTGGCATAGTAAGCAGCACATTATCAGGGGCATACTAATCATCTAATTATCACTGGCATATTAAGCATCTAATTATCAGGGGCATAGTAAGCAGCTAATTATCAGTGGCATATTAAGCATCTAAATATCAGGGGCATATTAAGGTGCTAATTATCAGGGGCATATTAAGGAGCATTATCAGTGGCATATTAAGGAGCTAATTATCAGTGGCATATTAAGGAACATTATCAGTGGCATATTAAGGAGCTAATTATCAGTGGCATATTAAGGTGCTAATTATCAGTGGCATATTAAGGTGCTAATTATCAGGGGCATATTAAGGAGCATTTTCAGTGGCATATTAAGGTGCTAATTATCAGGGGCATATTAAGGAGCATTTTCAGTGGCATATTAAGGTGCTAATTATCAGGGGCATATTAAGGTGCTAATTATCAGTGGCATATTAAGGTGCTCATTATCAGGGGCATATTAAGGTGCTAATTATCAGTGGCATATTAAGGAGCTAATTATCAGTGGCATATTAAGGAGCTAATTATCAGTGGCATATTAAGGTGCTAATTATCAGGGGCATATTAAGGTGCTAATTATCAGTGGCATATTAAGGAGCTAATTATCAGTGGCATATTAAGGTGCTAATTATCAGGGGCATATTAAGGTGCTAATTATCAGTGGCATATTAAGGTGCTAATTATCAGTGGCATATTAAGGTGCTAATTATCAGTGCCATATTAAGGAGCATTATCAGGGGCATATTAAGGAGCATTATCAGGGGCATATTAAGGTGCTAATTATCATTGGCATATTAAGGTGCTAATTATCAGTGGCATATTAAGGTGCAAATTATCAGTGGCATCTTAAGGTGATAATTATCAGGGGCATATTAAGGTGCTAATTATCAGGGGCATATTAAGGAGCTAATTATCAGTGGCATATTAAGGTGCTAATTATCAGTGGCATATTAAGGAGCATTTTCAGTGGCATATTAAGGTGCTAATTATCAGGTGGCATATTAAGGTGCTAATTATCAGTGGCATATTAAGGTGCTAATTATCAGGGGCATATTAAGGTGCTAATTATCAGTGGCATATTAAGGAGCTAATTATCAGTGGCATATTAAGGTGCTAATTATGAGGGGCATATTAAGGAGCATTTTCAGTGGCATATTAAGGTGCTAATTATCAGGGGCATATTAAGGAGCATTTTCAGTGGCATATTAAGGTGCTAATTATCAGGGGCATATTAAGGTGCTCATTATCAGGGGCATATTAAGGTGCTAATTATCAGTGGCATATTAAGGAGCTAATTATCAGTGGCATATTAAGGAGCATTTTCAGTGGCATATTAAGGAGCATTATCAGGGGCATATTAAGGTGCTAATTATCAGGGGCATATTAAGGTGCTAATTATCAGTGGCATATTAAGGTGCTAATTATCAGGGGCATATTAAGGTGCTAATTATCAGGGGCATATTAAGATGCTAATTATCAGGGGCATATTAAGGTGCTAATTATCAGTGGCATATTAAGGTGCTAATTATCAGGGGCATATTAAGGTGCTCATTATCAGGGGCATATTAAGGTGCTAATTATCAGGGGCATATTAAGGTGCAAATTATCAGGGGCATATTAAGGTGCTAATTATCAGGGGCATATTAAGGTGCTAATTATCAGGGGCATATTAAGGTGCTAATTATCAGGGGCATATTAAGATGCTAATTATCAGGGGCATATTAAGGTGCTAATTATCAGGGGCATATTAAGGTGCTAATTATCAGTGGCATATTAAGGTGCTAATTATCAGGGGCATATTAAGGATCATTTTCAGTGGCATATTAAGGTGCTCATTATCAGGGGCATATTAAGGAGATAATTATCAGGGGCATATTAAGGTGCTAATTATCAGTGGCATATTAAGGAGCTAATTATCAGTGGCATATTAAGATGCTAATTATCAGGGGCATATTAAGGTGCTAATTATCAGGGGCATATTAAGGTGCTAATTATCAGGGGCATATTAAGGTGCTAATTATCAGGGGCATATTAAGGTGCTAATTATCAGTGGCATATTAAGCAGCTAATTATCAGGGGCATATTAAGGAGCTAATTATCAGTGGCATATTAAGATGCTAATTATCAGGGGCATATTAAGGTGCTAATTATCAGGGGCATATTAAGGTGCTAATTATCAGGGGCATATTAAGGTGCTAATTATCAGGGGCATATTAAGGTGCTCATTATCAGGGGCATATTAAGGTGCTCATTATCAGGGGCATATTAAGGAGCTAATTATCAGTGGCATATTAAGGAGCTAATTATCAGGGGCATATTAAGGTGCTAATTATCAGTGGCATATTAGGGTGCTAATTATCAGGGGGATATTAGGGTGCTAATTATCAGGGGCATATTAAGGTGCTAATTATCAGTGGCATATTAAGGAGCTAATTATCAGTGGCATATTAGGGTGCTAATTATCAGGGGCATATTAAGGTGCTAATTATCAGTGGCATATTAAGGAGCTAATTATCAGTGGCATATTAATGCCAGTCTGTGTATGTACGTGTTACTGTGTGTGTACGTACGTGTGTTTCTAAGTGGGAGTGTGTGTGTGTCTAAGTGGGAGTGTGTGTCTCTAAGTGGGAGTGTGTGTGTCTAAGTGTGAGCCTGTGTTTGTGTGTGTGTAAGTGTGACTGTATATGTGTGTGTATGTAAGTGTGACTGTGTATGTATGTGTGTGTAAGTATGACTGTGTATGTATGTGTGTAAGTATGACTGTGTATGCATGCGTGTGTAAGTATGACTGTGTATGTATGTGTGTGTCAGTGTGACTGTATATGTGTGTGTGTGTAAGTTTGACTGTGTATGTATGTGTGTGTAAGTATCACCGTATATGTGTGTGTGTGTAAGTATGACTGTGTATGTATGTGTGTGTAAGTGTGACTGTGTATGTATGTGTGTGTAAGTGTGACTGTGTATGTATATGTGTGTAAGTATGACTGTGTATGTGTGTGTGTAAGTATCACTGTATATGTGTGTGTAAGTGTGACTGTGTATGTGTGTGTGTGTAAGTGTGACTGTGTATGTATGTGTGTCTCTTTAGTGAACTGGAATGTGAAACGTAAGACCATTGTATCCAAACTGAGAATTCTTCCAGCTTGTCTACTTTGGCATAAAATTTGAAATTCACTTTAAATATCCCACATGATATCAATTGTAGAAAATGTTTTTGCAAAAAGCAAGTAATTTTTATTTTATTTTGTTTGACATTAGAGAAACACAAGCTTGAAAGTCAGAACTGGCAATTACATTTTTGGAATCCCACCACTGACTTTAACCCACCATAACTGCTGATATAAGAGCACAGTGTGTAGATTGCTGTCAGGCAGGGGGGGGGGGGGGGGGACTGGAGGATTATTTCCAAAAGCAGAAGCTCAGCTTTAACCCTTTCATTAGAACAACAGACAGCGCGGTGTACAGCAAACAAACGCCCAGCGCATAGTTGCCAGTCTGCGGAGTCTCCTGCTTATGACATCACCTGTGGCTTTATATGCAAATGAACTGGTTTTGAATATTTAAAACACATTTTCTCCTACTTTAATCATTTCCTTGCAGTTTGGCTAACACAATGTATAGATCATTTTCAGTCATTTTGTTATTCTCTACATTACACAGTAAAAACACTACACTACGTATATGTACAGAGGGATTAAATGAATTATGGACTCCTTTCCTCCAGCGTTTGGATACTGCAGGAAAGCATGGCACTGTTACAAGCTTCCTGACACTAAATGACTGAGACGGATGTTGTAATTGTGCCATACTTGTTACATCCCCTCTTTAATTGCACAATATACAGAAAAATTGTATAAGCGCTGGTGTAATGTTTGGTTTGTTTCTGTCAGGGGGAAAAAATGTAACTAAATTCTGCATCTTTGTATTTATTGCATCTGCAACATTTGGGCTTATGTACTGACTCCGTTCTGGGGAAAAGGTCTAACAGCAGGTGCATTTCATTGGTTTCCATGGTGATTGCTCCACTTTTCGAACCTTGATCCAGAATTAACTTTTTTTTTTTTTTTTTTAAATAAACCCATTATTAAGAACTACTTGGAGCAGGGCCTAGGATGCCAGGTGAGGCAGTATTCTAGCTGGTACCTTTTCCCTACTCATCTGTAGAATGCAAGGGTCTCCATGGCAACCAATTAATTAGTAGAGTAGGTGATCCCACGGGAATTAGTTTATTGCAGCTCTGATATCAGGAATAGAGGAACTCACCTATTGTGTATACCTCTGTACATATTGTATAGGTTTTGTCACTGTATTTATCGTACCTATGTTTTTTCCATTTGCATAGTGGCCATCATCAACCATGTTTCCAGGGACACATATTTGTTCCACATGCTGCAGAAAGAGCATGCAAAGTGCAGCCCGGCAGTATGTAGGATGGATATACGCACAGACACAATCCAATTAATTAATCAGGGTAGGTCCTATGAGATCTCCACCCTGATTAATTAATTGGATTGTGTCTGTGCGTCTATCCATCCTACATACTGCCGGGCTGCACTTTGCATGCTCTTTCTGCAGCATGTGGAACAAACATGTGTCCCTGGAAACATGGCTGGTGTTGGCAACTATGCATTTGTGCTAATATCAGCACTGTTTTATTTTCATTTGCTTGGTATCTGTACCACTTTTATCATAAATAAAATATATATATATCCCTTTTTGCATAACTAACCTGCCTGCCAGAGTGACTGTTATTTTTTCCCCTGTATTAATTAATCAAGTTAGTGCCTTTATGGGATCCCTCCTTGATTAACTGCTTCCCATGGTACACAATGGGGAGGCAAAACATGTTTTGCTTCCCCCAGAATCACAGATTCATATCTCCTTTCCTCACAGCATCCCCTGTCTAGGTAGAACTCCTTCCCATGGTAGCTAGGAAAGATTATGCACAATGCATACTCCAGGGATATGGTCAGCATAGTAGACTGGTCTGGAGCCTTTAGTCTACTCAGTGCAGCCCTGGAGCATGTATTTGTCATGGGTGTCCCAGAATAAAAACAAAAAGTGATCTGGTCTCTCTATTCCTGTTTCCTGCCCACCGCTCCCTCCTTCTTACATTGGGTCTTGCAGGAGGGTGTAAGGGCTATTGCCAGGTGGTCCAGTGCATCCCAAGCCCCTCTTCATGCTACCCATGTGGGTGATATACCCTGCATGATGACTGATTGAAGGCCCGTTAGCTTTGTGATTTTGCACACAGACCCACTGCAGCATGTGATTCCAGGGCAGGTGGGCAAGTGCCCCCCTTTTTTTGCCGCTCCCTATGGGCGCCCATGCTGATCATGCAAAAGGGCTGATATATATACCGCCTCACTAAGAGGCACATGAGAAACACCCCTGACACATCGGAAGTCTTATCCTACTAATAATGTCTGAGTAATGTTGAGACATAATTCATTTTTCCCCACAAATCTGTTAGTGCTTGTCCCGAAAGCATGCTCTGATTAGAGGCACCAGCCTGCTTGAAGTCTCTCTCCCTTGGTTTATTTATAGTTTCTGCCTTGACACCCCCCTCTATCCCCCCCCCCCCCCCCCCTATTCTTGCACCACAGCCAGAGAAGACAGTCACACACCAGAGCAGCTTGCGGAGAGATTTTTCTTCACCCGGGTTCGACTTCCAACCGAATTGGAACGATTCCCCGGACTGTGAAGGCGCAGAGCCGAACTAAAAGCGAACCCGGCTCCTCCACCAACCTCTCCTGCCTGAGAAATCTTCCTCGGTACGGTGGGCGTCCTTGGTACCTGCCAATGCCTTCGGGAATCGTCCCAGAGGTGGCACAGACCACCCAGTCTGGAAGCACCCCGGCACCTGGCACCACCGAAGCTGGCCCTGGTGGGACAGGTGGCATCTACTCGGCCATCCTCAGCCGAAACCTCCCGATTATCGGCGAACAAGGGAAGAACTTTGAGCAGCTACAGAAGAAATACTTGGATAAAAAGAGCCTTTTCGAAGATCGAGATTTTCCGCCCGACGATACTTCTCTGTTCTACAGTCAGAAACTCCCCATTAAGTTTGAATGGAAAAGACCCCCGGTAAGTAGCATGTCACAGTGGGTTCCCTTGGGGGCATGCTGCTGGACAACATCTGCTCCTCCCTGCCTGGTGATTAGCTTCGTTAGAGACATGGAATTATCAGATTGTTTGTTTGTTTGTTGATTTATTTGTTGTAGATTTTCTTTTACATTCATTTTTTTTTTTTAAATTCAAATTTTTATTGTTTAATGTTTACAGAAGAAAAATAGATATGTTAACACAACATATACATAAACATCATTGAATAAATAAAGCACAATACATTACAGTATAATGATTTATCATATGTTATAAAAGCTTTCATTTGCTTTTATAACATTTGTTATTTTTTTTAAATTAAATCTGATGTTAAAGGGACATTTCTACCAAGCTTTGGATGCTGTATATGGGGTCTCTACTCAGCCAGTATTATATCAGCAGGTAAAAATACTATTTTGAAACCAATTATTATTTATAGTTATTTGATTTAAGAGCAAAGTTGTAAAAAGGGAAGCAGTTGCCATAGGAGCAATGTTACTGCTGACTGATCCAGCTTTACAGGTTTGTGAAGTCCAAGATTAATAGTCAGGCCAGTGATTGCAGTACTAATAATTGACCTGGTGGTCCAGTGGGGGGAGGTGAGATATCTGTGATCTCCCTCACCTTGTTGGCAAAGCTATCTCACATTCAGCACTGTTGTGACAGCTCTGGTCTGTCAGTTACTAGAGGCATCTTACAAATGATGCCATGTAGAGGTATCAAGGTAATAGGTGCTCATCTGAGAGCTAAAATCGACTCCTCACTGCTCATCCTTTAAATGCGTAAACAAATTGTTTATGATCTTGTCTCTTTAACTATCTCCAGTAGACAGATGTCCGGAGCCCACCATAAAAGGGAGCCCCCAGTGCAATATCTGTTCCTTGGCAGAGAGCACAAGACAGCTGCCCCCACAGGAACAGAGTAAGAGTGCAAAAGTAAAGGGTGAAATAGTGTATTAGGGATAAACAGCTCCTGCTACATCTTGATATAAAATCACTGCTATTGTTTATGATTGGTTGAGGGCATGGGTCAATAAAACAACACATGTTGAAGAAAAAAAAAAAAAAAGATTAATAAATTTAATGTTTAGAAATTAATGTTTGGACCGATGGGCGAGATCTTCCTTCATCTGAGTCAATATTCTACAACATGTCCGACCCCTGATAGAGCTGTACATAGCAAAGATTCTAAACAACATGTCCGCCCCCTGATAGAGCTATACAGAGCAAAGATTCTAAACAACATGTCCGCCCCCTGATAGAGCTATACAGAGCAAAGATTCTAAACAATATGTCCACCCCCTGATAGAGCTATACAGAGCAAAGATTCTAAACAACATGTCCGCCCCCTGATGGAGCTATACAGAGCAAAGATTCTAAACAACATGTCCGCCCCCTGATAGAGTTATACAGAGCAAAGATTCTAAACAACATGTCCGCCCCCTGATGGAGCTATATAGAGCAAAGATTCTAAACAACATGTCCACCCCCTGATAGAACTATACAGAGCAAAGATTCTAAACAACATGTCCACCCCCTGATAGAACTATACAGAGCAAAGATTCTAAACAACATGTCCGCCCCCTGATGGAGCTATCCAGAGCAAAGATTCTAAACAACATGTCCGCCCCCTGATGGAGCTATACAGAGCAAAGATTCTAAATAACATGTCCGCCCGCTGATAGAGGGGGTCTGGCTCTTGTGGCATCCTGGTTCTATGATGCTTGGAAAGCCTGGCTGAATTGTAGCCCCCAACAAGTGTAGTGGCAGATGGTCAGTCATAACCCAGATACATGGTCATTGATGTAATCTACCCTGTATATATACATGCAACTGTCTGTTAACTTTTTAGTAAATAGATTCCCCCAGGGATTATTCACTAACCAATGACTCGGATTTCAAAAATTGCTTTACGATTCCTTTTAATATTTTAAAAGTCCAAATGGCTAATCATCGTTATTATTATTTAAGGCTGACTCCAACACCCACCCAACCCCCTATTTCCTCTTTTATGCACCCTAGACAGCCATCCCTCTCATTCTAACTTTCTGAATTACTGCCATTTTCTTGCTATTGAGCTGAATAGATCTGACCTTAGCTCCTCCTTTACTTCTCACTCCCCGCATACAGCTGTATGTTCAGCCATTTTGTGAGGGCCATATATAACTTTCAGGAAAATGAATTAATCAGAGTAGATGGATCCCCTTCTAATCAACTGGTTTGCTAAATGTATAATCCCCATGTGTTCAGAGAGAAGCTGCTGGTCGTTCTGCAGGGAAGTTAAATGTTATATGGTCATCACAAAAAAAAATACTTGCATCTCTAACTGTGCAACTAGTGAAAAGATACCTGCTGATGTGTGCCCTGTGCAGGCTCCTGTGTAATACATGTATCCATATGTAGCAGTTATTCCCTGCAGGCTCCAGCCAAATGCTGAGAGCTGAGTGTGACTATCAGCAAAAAGCTGCAAGCCAGGTCTTTGTAAGTAAATAAAACATATTTAGAATATATAGAAACATAGAATGGGTCACTGGCAGATAAGAACCATTCAGTCCATCTAGTCTGCCCAATTTTCTAAATACTTTTATTAGTCCCCAGTTCCCTGTCTTATATCTAGGATAGCCTTATACCTATCCCACGCATGCTTAAACTCCTTCACTGTATTAAACTCTACCACTCTACTAGAAGACTATTCCATACATCCACTACTCTCTCAGTAATGTAATACTTTCATTAGTCCCTGGCCTTATCTTATATCTAGGATAGCCTTATACCTATCCCATGTATGCTTAAACTCCTTCACTGTATTAACCTCTACCACTTCTACTGGAAGACTATCCCATGCATCCACTACCCTCTCAGTAAAGTAATACTGTCATTAGTCCCTGGCCTTATCTTATATCTAGGATAGCCTTATACCTATCCCATGGATGCTTAAACTCCTTCACTGTATTAACCTCTTCCACTTCTGCTGGAAGGCTATTCCATACATCCACTACCCTCTCAGTAAAGTAATACTTTCATTAGTCCCTGGCCTTATCTTATATCTAGGATAGCCTTATACCTATCCCACGCATGCTTAAACTCCTTCACTGTATTAACCTCTACCACTTCTACTGGAAGACTATTCCATGCATCCACTACCCTCTCAGTAAAGTAATACTTTCATTAGTCCCTGGCCTTATCTTATATGTAGTATAGCGTTATACCTATCCCACGCATGCTTAAACTCCTTCACTGTATTAGTCTGGAAAGCTATGCCATGCATCCACTACCCTCTCAGTAAAGTAATGCTTCCTGATATTACTTTTAAATCGTTGCCCCTCTAATTTAAGACTATGCCCTCTAGTTGTGGTAGTTTTTCTTCTTTTGAATATACTCTCTTCCTTTACTGAATACTTATATTCATGCTTAAATGAATACCTGCATTTCTATAACTATCTTGAATATGCAAGAAAAAAACAGGTTATTCTCTAGTCTGTTAGGGTTTCTCTAGTCTGTTACGGTTTCTATAGGGGTGTGCTTTCATTTAAGAGTTGTGGCTTGCAGACCTTTTGCTAGCTGACTTCACAAGCTATTTATAGCAATTTGTTTGAGTAACAGATGTAAGTGCTTCAGTGGGAAGGAGTAAAGTGCTGGTTGCCCTATGGTGGCAGATGGAGGGATGAAATAAGTTAAGGATCATATTTGAACTTGCACTGTCTGCCTAGCAGTAAGAACGAAATGACTCCAAGCTCCAAAATATCAATCTTCTCTCTGTGGCTGCAGAGGAGAGCTGGATTAAGAACCAAACCAACATAATGGAAATGCTAAGTGTAGTATGTGCAGCATCACATCTCCCAAATGCAGCTATCTCAATCTTCCAACAACTTGCCAGTGCCATTTTGTTGCTCAGACAGTATTTATGTGCCATTTATGTGCCCAGACATCATTTATGTGCCATATTTTAGCCCAAACAGCTTGTCTGTGCCATCTCTCTGCCCAATCAGTATTTCAGTGTTATCTTTTTTTTCCCCAAACAGCTTGTCTGTGCCATCTTTGTGTCCTAGCAGAATTTCTGTGCCATCTTTGTGCCCAAAGAGTTTGTTACTGCCATCTTTGGGGCTTTTGTATGCCACCTCCATCCACAAATATGAGTGTCGAGTGTCATGGACATCTGGAGCTTAGATAAGCCACCATGAGGGTACGATGCTTCGTGAACCCGGAAAACTTGTGACTGTCGGAAACTATGGAGAAATCTGGTTGCACTATAATAACACAGTGTTATTATATTGTTATGGGGAAATGCAATATATTCCAGTCTGAACCCCCTTTAAAACTCATACATGTACCCAGGGCCGCCATCGGGGGGGGGGGGGTGGCTTGGGGGGGTTACGACGACAGGTGACACACCGGCCTTTTAAAAAAATTTTTTTTACAAAAACTTGGGCAAACGGGGCAGCTGCCCAGGGGCTATTAATGGACAATCAGTGGCCTATTATTGGACAATCAGTGGGCTATTAATGGACAAATTATCAGTGGGCTATTAATGGACAAATTATCAGTGGGCTATTAATGGACAAATAATGAGTGGTCTATTAATGGACAAATTATCAGTGGTCTATTAAAGGACAAATTATCAGTGACATATTAATGGACAGATTATCTGGCATATTAATGGGCAAATTATCTGGCATATTAATGGACAATCAGTGGCCTATTATTGTACAATCAGTGGGCTATTAAGGGACAAATTGTTAGTGGGCTATTAATGAGCAAATTATCTGTGGGCTATTAATGAGCAAATTATCAGTGGGCTATTAATGAGCAAATTATCAGTGGGCTATTAATGAGCAAATTATCAGTGGGCTATTAATGAGCAAATTATCAGTGGGCTATTGTTGGATAAACTATCAGGGGGGAAGGGGGGGGGGATTTCAGTAAGGGACCCTGACATTTCTGATGGTGGCCCTGCATGTACCATGCATCTCTCACATGGTCGGTGTATTCTCTATGTGAGATGACAGTCCCTGCTCACAATGATGTGAGACGACTCCGGCATTCAGCTGAGATTTTCCAAGATTGCTGTTCATTTGATAGGACCGACAGCTGTTTATTTAACTGCTCCAAGCGGAAACAAATCCCCAAGGTAAGCAAGATGCCAATCACAAGATCACCAAGCTACCAGGACAAGGTGACCCATCATGTAAGGCCATAAAAAAATGGGGTCAACCTTCTTTATTTCTCAGAGACCCTCAGAACTGAAAGCCATGAGTTTAGTTTGATTCCTTTATTTAACAAGCAGTAAAATGCTCCATAGTCTCATTTATATTCAAAAGGATAACGACCGAAAAAAATATTCTGGGTTGTGCTGGGACTAGGGTGGTTTTAAGGCCCCCTTTAGCAGTGGACCCCCCTCGACCCAATATTTCTAAAGCCGCAATGTAAAACTGTATGTAAACTTTTTCATATTACATTCAACTATTTGTATACGTAATAAAAATGTTATTGGAAAAATGGCAGTTTTTGTTTTTATTCCCTTCCTCTGCACCCACATTGCAACTAAAGGACTTAACACTTACAGTATCCACAGCACTTGCCATGCACCTATATTGCACCCACAGCACTTGCCATGCACCTATATTGCACACACAGCACTTGCCATGCACCTATATTGTACCCACAGCACTTGCCATGCACCTATATTGCACCCACAGCACTTGTCATGCACCTATATTGCACCCGCAGCAGTTGGCTGGCACTCATATTGCACCCACACGATTGGGCATGCCACAGTGTCAATTTGCCAGATTGGGGTTATAGAAGGTGTGGGCAGTTAGATGTTAACCAGTTTAGTTATTTTACTATTTCACAGTAGTGTAGCAATTGTATAAACAAACACACTGATTTAGGCTTAGTCAGGCACCATAGTTTATGTTCAACATATTAAAAAAAAATTAACTACAGCTATCTGACTACATGCAGATATATTTTAAGTTCTGTTTAATTGAATGATTGTATTAAGTGTAGAAATGTTTGAACTATACAGAGCAACGATTGTAAAACAACATGTCCGCCCCCTGATAGAGCTATACAGAGCAACGATTGTAAAAAACATGTCCGCCCCCTGATAGAGCTATACAGAGCAACGATTGTAAAAAACATGTCCGCCCCCTGATAGAGCTATACAGAGCAACGATTGTAAAAAACATGTCCGTCCCCTGATAGAGCTATAAAGAGCAACGATTGCAAAAAACATATCCGCCCCCTGATACAGCTATACAGAGCAATGACTCAAAACAACATGTCCGCCCCCTGATAGAGCTATACAGAGCAATGACTCAAAACAACATGTCCACCCCCTGATAGAGCTATACAGAGCAATGACTCAAAATAACATGTCTGCCCCTGCTAGAGCTTTACAGGACAAAGATTGTAAACAACATGCCCGCCCCCTGATAGAGCTATACAGAGCAAAGATTCTAAACAACATGTCTGCCCCGTGATAAAGCAATACAGAGCAAAGATTGTAAACAACATGTCCGCCCCGTGATAAAGCAATACAGAGCAAAGATTGTAAACAACGCCCGCCCCCTGATAGAGCTATGCAGAGCAAAGAGGGCTCAATAATGTACTTTATTTGTATTCTTTCATTAAATCATACCTATATAAAATTCCTGCACTTGAAATCTCTCAAGTAAACATAAGTTGTTTTTTTTCCCCGTGGTCGTCCTTTAAGTAGCGCATATGTAAGATGGATTTAGTTTTTGTTTTCGCAGCACAAGTGACCGCGCCATCAGTCTAAACATTTTTTTTTATTTTTATAGTCTTGCAGCCGTGCCAAAAAAATATGATGTGATATTTTTTTTTTCTTTTGCGGGATGAGCGAATGAATGTAAATGCTTCATTAGCCGGCGACAATGGCTTAAATCCCATCCCCTATGCATTCATGCATTTGTGTAGGATTAGTGTATACTGTGTGCTTTAGAATGGCCAGTCCTCTGTTCTGTTGACTGCGGACTTTGCAAAGGATGAATGGCTTCTGCTGAGACAGGGCAAGCTAGGGTGGCATTTGTTCTTTTACACGTTAAAGCTAAACACAAAGAAAGAGGTTGGGGGGGGGGGGGGTGTAAAAAATATGTTAAGCAAATTAATAGATATTTCAGCAAACCAGGATCGTGTTTCATCTGTTCATATGAGCTGGGTCTACATATGTGCTGTAGTGCACAGGTATGAATTCATGGTAGGGTCACGGGATAATCAGAGGACGTATTTGCCTTGGGGCCATTGCGACGTGTTAAACGGATACGTGGTATTTGCCCTGATTCCAGCCAAGAGGGGAATTGCTGGCTTGGATTTATGCCTAGTGGGCACCAAAGAGTCTGAGTTTTCGAACTACCCAATCAGTCTTGGTCTCAAGCAATGCCTTTCCTCCCGATGGGTTTCTTTTGTGACCGTGTGATTCGTGAGAGAGACAGGAGGAATGGAGAGGGATCCCTCATCAAGCCACTGAGGTTTGAGGGCCAGGACTTCATCGCCTTGAGGAAGGAGTGCATTGGCAAAAAGAAACTGTTTGAAGACGAAATCTTCCCAGCTGGAGGCCAATCGTTGGGCTACAAAGAGTTTGGACAGAAATCCACCAAGGTGAAAAACATTGTCTGGAAACGCCCAAAGGTTGGAAAATGGTTTACCTACTACATTATAAAATGTATATTGTTTGAATGGTGGGGAATTTACGAAGAAGTCAAAAGTTGGGCAGATTTTTACTTTGGTAACCTATCCTGGTTGTTTTTCCAAGCTCTTGACCAGGCTCTCGATCAAATCTGGGAAACTATGTTTGTGGATGTTTTCAAAACAAGTTGAACAAGTGCTTGTTATAGTGAATAAACATGAAATTCGGGGTGGCAAGATGGGTCGATTTTTTTTACTTTTTTTTAAAATTTTGTTCCTGTTATTACAATATGTAAGTGGAGACCTTCAGATATTTTGTAGAGAATCACAAAGTTATGTTAGTTTTTCATTTGCCCCCTATTTCTCTTTTGAATTTGATCTGTATTTTATGTAAACATTTGTTATAAGTTTAAGAGTTTTATTTAGCATATGTTTTTAAAAACAATTTGCTTTGTTAGCTGTACTACATTGAACCTACTGCAACCTTTACGGGGATTCTATCACTTAAACATGATCTATACATTGTTAGCCGAATTGCATACGTTACGAGAAAAATGAGTCTGTGGTGTCTTTATAGAAACATAGAATGTGTCGGCAGATAAGAACCATTCGGTCCATCTAGTCTGCCCAATTTTTTTGGAGTACTTTTATTAGTCCCCCGTTCCCGGTCTTATAGCTAGGATAGCCTTGTGTCTATCCCACGCATGCTTAAAATCCTTCACTGTGTTTACCTCTACCACTTCTGCTGGAAGGCTATTCCATACATCCGCTACCCTCTCAGTAAAGTAATACTTTCATTAGTCCTTGGCCTTATCTTATATCTAGGATAGCCTTATACCTATCCCACGCATGCTTAAACTCCTTCACTGTATAAGCCTCTACCACTTCTACTGGAAGACTATTCCATGCATCCACTACCCTCTCAGTAAAGTAATACTTTCATTAGTCACTGGCCTTATCTTATATCTAGGATAGCCTTATACCTATCCCACGCATGCTTAAACTCCTTCACTGTATTAGCCTCTACCACTTCTACTGGAAGACTATTCCATGCATCCACTACCCTCTCAGTAAAGTAATACTTTCATTAGTCTCTGGCCTTATCTTATATCTAGGATAGCCTTATACCTATCCCACGCATGCTTAAACTCCTTCACTGTATTAACCTCTACCACTTCTACTGGAAGACTATTCCATACATCCACTACCCTCTCAGTAAAGTAATACTTTCATTAGTCCCCTGGCCTTATCTTATATCTAGGATAGCCTTATACCTATCCCATGCATGCTTAAACTCCTTCACTGTATTAACCTCTACCACTTCTACTGGAAGACTATTCCATACATCCACTACCCTCTCAGTAATGTAATACTTTCATTAGTCCCTGGCCTTATCTTATATCTAGGATAGCCTTATACCTATCCCATGCATGCTTAAACTCCTTCACTGTATTAACCTCTACCACTTCTACTGGAAGACTATTCCATACATCCACTACCCTCTCAGTAAAGTAATACTTTCATTAGTCCCCTGACCTTATCTTATATCTAGGATAGCCTTATACCTATCCCACGCATGCTTAAACTCCTTCACTGTATTAACCTGTACCACTTCTGCGGGAAGGCTATTCCATGCATCCACTACCCTCTCCCCAGAATATATATCCTGAATTCATTAATATTTTGTTGTTTTTTCTAGATATATATAGAGCTTTATTCATAAAAGCTTGAATTGCAGGGAATGGAGAAGGTAATTGCAGAGTTTGAAATGTAGATGTAATTTCACCACAGTCCCCTCTATTATAAACAAAGCCCATAGAGTTTTGCCATTGCAAAATCAACTAAAAACAGTTTTTTAAATTTTTTAGATTTTTATGCACTTTGGGGGGGAAAGTTTTGGTTTTTTTCCCCTTATTTCGGTCGGATGACATTTCTAATTTTGGATTACTGAAAACCAGCCAGACACGGTCACAAAAGGGGGCCCGCCTGGGCTAGTAAATCCTACCTTGAATGTGAACGCATTCCAAACAGATAAGCACATTTGATACAAACGAGCGGCTCTTTGCTGGTGACCCCTCAGATACCCTCCCCGTCACATCGCGCAAATGACACCAAAACAACGTCATCCACTCGTTATTCAATAATTACACAGCAGTCCAGCCGAAATGATCATCATGGGGCTTAATCACTGATTATTTAACTGTTGGAAAATGAAAGTCAAGTTTGAAAAACAGAGAAGATCAAAGAATAAAAATAAAATCGGATGGAGAATTTTTCCCGTTATTTTGTTCTACGTTTTTCGATTTTTCACCAAATAAACCGTTTTAAATCCTTTTCAAATCGCAACGTTCCATGAAGCAAAGAAAAATTAAACCCCGTGTTATACGTTCGAGATCTGCTGCCGTGATATAAGAAAAGATCTTTTTTTATTTTTTTATTTTTAAAAATAATTTTATCTGCACATTTTTTGGAGCTGGAATGTGGATAATATGATCGCAGGGCGGTGCATGATACATGTAAAATCACGTCGCTTCTCATCACGTGTGTGTAATGACGGCTAATCTCATCCCCCTGTACAGCTGGAGGTCCCGGTATGGAATGGGCCACAGATGACATAATGCCACATCCGAATTCAAAAATGGCAGCTAATGGCCATTTCTGGCGAATATTTGATGCCTCTGTGATATACAAGTGTAAATGGTGCAATAAGAGGAATCACTGGAGAGAGCGTTTCGCATTAAGTATTGTTTCTGTAGGGTTGCTGTATTTATAAAATATTTGAGCCTGAATATGGATATCCTGTGTGTAAAACGCGTTAACCTGGTAACGTTTTTTTTTTTTTTTAAAAACCTGTTCTGTGAGGCCCAGTGTAGAGGCAGTAGCTAAATATTGGGACTATTTCGGCTGAATTTGGCCCAGAGCTGGAACCAGTGTTGATTTTAACAGCAAAAGATTTGATTTATTTTTTTCGCTAAAAGTTAGTTTAGTAATATTTTATTTACCTGAATTGTTATAGTTTTAGTCGATTTAAATCTCCAGCAGTGAGGGAGGGAACAGGTCTGAGAAGGCTGTTACAGAGTGTTAAGTTAACTTGCTAGGGAGATGGGAGGGAACAGGTCTGAGAAGGCTGTTACAGAGTGTTAAGTTAACTTGCTATGGAGATGGGAGGGAACAGGTCTGAGAAGGCTGTTACATAGTGTTACTTAACTTGCTAGGGAGATGGGAGGGAACAGGTCTGAGAAGGCTGTTACATAGTGTTAAGTTAACTTGCTAGGGAGATGGGAGGGAACAGGGTCTGAGAAGGATGTTACATAGTGTTAAGTTAACTTGCTAGGGAGATGGGAGGGAACAGGTCTGAGAAGCTGTTACATAGTGTTAAGTTAACTTGCTAGGGAGATGGGAGGGAACAGGTCTGAGAAGGATGTTACATAGTGTTAAGTTAACTTGCTAGGGAGATGGGGGGGGGGGGGAACAGGTCTGAGAAGGTTATTACATAGTGTTAAGTTAACTTGCTAGGGAGATGGGAGGGAACAGGTCTGAGAAGGCTGTTACAAGTGTTAAGTTAACTTGCTAGAGAGATGTGAGGGAACAGGTCTGAAAAGGCTGTTACATAGTGTTAAGTTAACTTGCTAGGGAGATGGGAGGGAACAGGTCTGAGAGGCTGTTACATAGTGTTAAGTTAACTTGCTAGGGAGATGGGAGGGGACAGGTCTGAGAAGGCTGTTACATAGTGTTAAGTTAACTTGCTAGGGAGATGGGAGGGAACAGGTCTGAGAAGGATGTTACATAGTGTTAAGTTAGCTTGCTAGGGAGATGGGAGGGAACAGGTCTGAGAAGGCTGTTACATAGTGTTAAGTTAGCTTGCTAGGGAGATGGGAGGGGACAGGTCTGAGAAGGCTGTTACATAGTGTTAAGTTAACTTGCTAGGGAGATGGGAGGGAACAGGTCTGAGAAGGATGTTACATAGTGTTAAGTTAACTTGCTAGGGAGATGGGGGGGGGGAACAGGTCTGAGAAGGTTATTACATAGTGTTAAGTTAACTTGCTAGGGAGATGGGAGGGAACAGGTCTGAGAAGGCTGTTACAAGTGTTAAGTTAACTTGCTAGAGAGATGTGAGGGAACAGGTCTGAAAAGGCTGTTACATAGTGTTAAGTTAACTTGCTAGGGAGATGGGAGGGAACAGGTCTGAGAGGCTGTTACATAGTGTTAAGTTAACTTGCTAGGGAGATGGGAGGGGACAGGTCTGAGAAGGCTGTTACATAGTGTTAAGTTAACTTGCTAGGGAGATGTGAGGGAACAGGTCTGAGAAGGCTGTTACATAGTGTTACGTTAACTTGCTAGGGAGATGGGAGGGAACAGGTCTGAGAAGGCTGTTACACAGTGTTAAGTTATCTTGCTAGGGAGATGGGAGGGAACAGGTCTGAGAAGGCTGTTACATAGTGTTAAGTTAGCTTGCTAGGGAGATGGGAGGGAACAGGTCTGAGAGGCTGTTACATAGTATTAAGTTATCTTGCTAGGGAGATGGGAGTGGGAAACACTCACGTGACAGTATCAGGTGAATCAGATAGGGGAGTATCAATGCAGGGGGCAGACAGGCACAGGGAGCCTGTGTCTCAGCCAATCCAGCTGCAGGTAGAGTCAGGGGACTGGGTTTTGGCAGAGATCCATGGGAACCAGAACCAGAAATCCAAATAGGTAAATGCACTAGTCCCTCCCTAACATTTTCATCACATTTTAGTTATGATGAAAATTGCAATGGATTTTTCGCCATAGTTTTATTCCTATTAACTTAATTTTTATTTAGTTATTGTTTCGTTTTACTGAAAACATGCAGTCGACGAAAAACTATGACGAAAATGTTTAGTCGAAAAAATAACACTGGCTGGATCTCAATTTGTTTAACTCTCTTTATTTTTTTAAGTAAACCAGGGTTAAGTTTCCCTTTCAGATGTGTAACCTGTAACCCTACATTACAGCACGGTGCTGGGCCCAGTAACTGGGGTCACCGGCTGGTCATTCCTGGAACACGTGGCCTTTTATAAAGAGACGGTATATTAGATTTCACTGGTGCACTGAATTGTAATGGGGTCTGTGGGTATGAGTGCGTGAGGGGCTGTGTCTCCTACAATACCACCTTGCCTGATTTGGAATACAACTGCTATGTGGATATAAACAGCATTAACCTGACCGCCTGAGATTAACTCTATATGAGAAAAACAGTATCATTCCTCACACTCTTAATGGAGAGAATAATATATAACGATGAAAAATGATCTGTGTGTTAGCAGAAATGCAAGCAATGCATGAATTAAATGGACAGTCTAGTCCCCAAACTCACTTTGGTGCAAGATGAAGATCACTGCTTGTATAGAGCACAGGCTTTTATCCCTGTGTGATTTGATGCAGGCATTCTGCATAAATCACATTTTTAATATTTGACTCAAGCCCTCCCCCAGTGATTACTCTGCATGTTTACTGCAGGTGCGGCAGCACGGATTATATAGACACTGAGGATATAAAGTTTTGTTTCACTTTCTGTTCTGCTGGAATAGAAGACATCGTGTGGACTGTAATAGACTTGCTCTTGTAAACAGTAGGATCTCTTAACAGTGCAACACGTTGTCCGATGACATCACTAGAGAGACAGGAAATTCCTTTCATTTGAATGGCATTATTCTCATTGGTTCCTGCAGCAAAAGAAAAAGGAAATTGACTTTTACTTAGCTAGTGTGGGCAGTCCTGGTTTCTTGCAAACTGTTGTAATTTCACAATTTCATCTAGCTGTAAGTATTTTCAGTTTTAAGCAAGCCATTTGAAAGCACATTTATATGCATTACCATTTGGAAAATGCCTCTTGGGCACCAGACAGTCCCTTTAAGGTAAATGTGGTTGTGGTCTCTCCAGTTTATGACATCACAGTATGACTTGATATGTAAATTACAAACTTCTATTAAAAATGCTTTATTTGCATGGCAAGCCACAAGGTGATGTCATAACCAGGACACAAGAGACACTTTTTATTTAAAAAAAAACCCAACCCATTTCTCTTACCGTATACATTGGTTTTCAAATGCAAACACAATTGGGTCTATTCACTAAAATATGAGATTACAGGTTGAAAGTACCACTAATCTCGAATGCCAAACCCTTCCTCTTCGGAATGCATAGTCTCACTAACAATTTTTGCGCGGTCGAGATGAGTCGAGACTTCAGATTGAGAACAAGTCAACCTGGACTTCCGAGATCCTGACATCTATTTCTATTTATAGGCTATATACCCTGGCCCCGATATATGTTTTCAAGGTCCCAGGGCCAGGGTTATTTTTATATTTTACTTTTTATGCAACCCTCCCTCTGTAAAGGAGGCAAGTTGTGGCAGGGGGGTGGGGGAAGTGGGGGGGGTTGGCGGGCGGCATGGTTGGATGGCAAAGTCCAATTCGCTTCGCAATTTGAACATCGCTTTTTCACTGAAGGAAGTCAGTGAAAGTCTACCTCCTCACACTTTTCTCGAATTTTTGTGAACAGACCCCAATGTATAGACCCTTTTGCTTTACAAACTATGTTTCGGTGATGGAGTCTCTTTAAATTAATTATATTTCCAACTCTTTGTACAGAGGCGGCCGTCCTTTGCCCTGGAATAATTATATCGACACATGTTGTGCTTTTTATCATGAATGTTTGTTTATTTGTTGCTCGTTTACACTACTTAAGACAACATAGACAGTCAGTGCGGACCCTGCATGTGCCAACAGCTGACTTGTTACATTTGGAAGGAAGCCATTAAACTGTTTGGATAGGAATGCGTTCGGCTCTAACAGCCAAGTTCAGGAGGTATTGGAATTAAACTTGGGCTGTGCCAAGTTGTAGTTATGTCTCTCTGGTAGTAACACCTGGTTTGATTTGTTCGAAATGTTCATGTAAAAGTCATTTTAACTCTGTGGGTTTTAGTCATGAAAGAGAGAATACATTTCAAACTTAAGGACATAGTAGCCAAGCTGGAAAAATTCTCCCATTCAAATGAAATAGGAGAATAAATTGTATGTATTGAAGTAGAGGATGACATGTTT
The DNA here is from genome assembly GCA_036172795.1 of Pelodytes ibericus. NCBI lineage: Eukaryota > Metazoa > Chordata > Amphibia > Anura > Pelodytidae > Pelodytes > Pelodytes ibericus. The sequence goes on along the minus strand of CM069868.1, from coordinate 8,984,915 downwards.
AAAAATGCCCTTTTTAAAAAAAATATATATGTGGTTATCCCAGAGCAGGAACACTGCCTAACCCTTGACTTCTCAGTCTTCTGTCATGCCATGGCTACATGTATTATCCTCTGGGTACTGAGATAAGCAGTGAAAGACCGGCAAATCAAATAAAGTTTCTTTGAAGATAAAGATTAATTGTGAAAGATTCCTGCTCCAGCCCTCCCTCTGCTGTTGCTGACTTGCAAGAGGATCAGTGCAGTGATCAGAGGGACAGTGCAGGACTCTTTTTAATTTTGTGCTTGTTGGGTGTAATCTACATGTTTATTGTCATTAAAAATATGTTTTCTTATTTATTTTTTTATACAGGAAATATGTGAGAACCCCCAATTTATCATCGGAGGAGCAAACAGAACAGACATCTGCCAAGGAGATTTGGGTGACCATTTTATTTATAATATTGTTATTTTTAAAATTTTTACTGCGATGTATAAATAACTACTTTGATACAAAGAGGATATGTATAAAACTTGTTTGTTGATGTAGCCACTCCGATTTTTTGCCTGAAAGAACCATTAAAATAGAAAATGCTGAACGCTCACACTTCATTTAAAAATGTTTCAAGCGTTGAATCCTAATTCTTCTCTACTCAACTCATCCTACTTCTGATTCCATGCATACAGCTGTATGTTCACTCATTTTTTATGAGGGACAAACGTAATATTTGCATGATCAATGGTGTTGACACTGAAATTACCCCCTCAGCCACATGAACGAGCGCTCCTTGCGCCAGTCAGCAACATTACAATTTAAAAAACAAAACATTAAATCAATAGTTAGGGTTAAGATCTAGGGTCAGATTTAGGGTTAGAGTTAGGGTGAAGCTGATTATTGGTGCTGGGGTCAAAAGGTCACTGTAGGGGAAAGAGGAAGCGCTACCTTAGGTTATTGCCCTATAACTTGCCAAAAACAACAAAAATGTGAACATTGGGTATTTCTAAACTCAGGACAAATAGCTGAGTGGGAGCATCATCAAAGGATAGAAATTTGTGAGTAAAGTAAAACTATTTAAAAAAAAAAAAAAATATTGAAATTGTGATAGATTCCCACCACAAGGCACTTTATTTTGACTGATTTTAATCAACGCTCCTGCCTCCAGGTGACTGCTGGTTCCTGGCCGCCATCGCTTGTTTAACTCTGAATGAAAAGCTACTTTTCCGTGTTATCCCCCCGGAGCAGAACTTCACGGAAAATTACGCTGGAATATTTCATTTTCAGGTACCAGATTGCTGGGGCACATTTCCAGTCATTGTTTTCGTGTGTAAGTCTATTGACCGGGTGGCAAATCATGGACCTCTCTCTCATATTGGACTAGAGCGCCCATATATCCCTGCCAGGCACAAACATGGAAAGTGGCTAGCAGAAAGAACAACTGGCGACTGGTCTTCCGCCAGGCAAACAAGGCACTCGCCTAGGGCGGCACTTTGCCAGAGGGCGGCACTTTGCCAGAGGGTGTTAAAGCGCACTTCTGGTGCTTCAAACATTTTCGCTCCCTCCCCCACTGTTCAGCAAGCTTTCGCTCCTTCCAATTAATCGGGGTGAAGGGGGCATGTGATGGACGTGGTGGGGGCATGCAATGTGGGTGATGGGGGCATGTGATGGGGCATGTCGTGGGTGTGCAACGTGGGTGATGGGGCATGTCGTAGGCGTGCAACGTGGGTGGGGGGGTTCCCGAATTTTGTCTGCCTAAGGCAGCACAAAACCAAGATACACCACTGGGACTGGTAGTGCACCTATCCGACAATGTCCCCGCTTAGTATAATACGAGTTAGGACGCCCTTACACTATATTGCAGAGTCGTTATTTTGTCCTGTTTTAGATTGTTTGCTATGGTTTTTTCTTCTCAGTTTTGGCGCTATGGAGATTGGGTGGATGTGGTCATCGACGACTGCTTGCCAACCTTCAATAACCAACTCGTCTTCACCAAGTCTTCTCAGCGTAATGAATTCTGGAGTGCCCTGCTGGAGAAGGCTTACGCAAAGTAAGAGCAGTTAACCCAAGGATGAGCTCGTACTAAAATAATTGGCTTGTTGACCGTCAAGAAAATACTTCCTGCCATTAAAGAGCATGAGAAGATATGTTCAAGGGTTGGTAGCGCTTGAATGTAAATTTCTTTTGAATTAAAGGCACAGTATAGTCATTAAGCTTACCCTCCTTTATAATGCTTTTATAAAAGCCACTAGGTGATAAGCAGGAGAAACCACAGCCTCATTTAAAACATATTTTTCTCTTTTTTATTTTTATGCCTTTACATTTGCACACAATGTATAGATCATTTATCAGCATTTTTAAAAAAATTCTCTAAGTGTTGTTTAGGTGGACAGAGTCCCTTTAAATATTTGAAAAGTGTGACTGCATGTGGTCTAGAGCTACTACCGCCCCCGCCAAGCTTTGTAGTTTGTTGTTACGAAACTGTTTTGCGTTCCCAGGCATTCAGACACAGGAAGTTGCATCACAAATGAAGCAACATTAAACTTTTCAGTGCTTGGGAGTGGATAGCATTTCCCCCAGCACATATAAATATTGCAGAATCCCTTCCCCAATAAAATATAACACACACAGATGATGATATATATATATCTATATATCTAACTCCCGTTGCACACAGTAAAAACATTAACCATCATAGGAAGAGCCAACTGTCACTTCCTGAGATTCCTTTATTCTCTCCAGACAATTCCAGCCTTTGTTTCGTTATCACAGCTGGTACGTTAGTACCATCAGATGCCACAGGGATGTTGCACAGTTTAATTGGCTTATGTTGTACGGCATCCCAAGATTATCCCCATGCCCGAAGCTAGTTTTATGTAGTCAGCTGTGTATTCAGCCACGTTCGTTTTGTGGATAAATGCTGCCACCATCCCCACTCCATTGAACCCCGGCTTTTGTCGAAGGCTTGTATTTCACCCCTTAACGATCAAACGTTGTTTTGTACTTTTGTCCCTAAGAATCAAAAGCACCAAACCCGAATATAGCAATACCTTGAGACTACATTCGTGATGTCGAGGAGGCATGCCCCAACACGGAAGTTCGGGGCCAGTTGTGATTTTGATAAATGTAACTGCTCCTCACTGGCAAGCATCTGTTACATTTACACTGTCAGACTGAAGCGAATCAGTGGCATTTTGTCTAACAGAGAGGATATCCCTGGAGGTCCCCTGCTGTGGGATCTGGAGCACATTCTCGCTGTTGAGGGTCAGGATGAGCTGCTCTTCTGAGGATGTTCTATGCCATCTGCATGGTCACTGGGCCATGTCCCGTAGAACATCCTAATGTCTACTAATAGGAAAAATAGCAGCTGAAAAAGTGGACAGGCAAATTAACAGACAATAGAAACAACACAAAACAAAAGCTTCTCACATAGAAAACCGACACAAGGAATTTGTTTAATTTTTCAAGAAATTTGTTTAATTTTCCAAAAATTTGTTTAATTTTCCAAACATTTGTTTAATTTTTCAAGAAATTTGTTTAATTTTTCAAGATTATTGCAGCAGGTCCTGATTCACAGAAATGGCAAGCGACATACGTGGTGGGAGCGCAAGAGTGCAAAATGTGTCAGGCGTCCACCCCATATGTTGTCAATTTTTATTGTACTGTCCACTGATTTTAAACAAAAATTTGGTGGTTGTATGAAATGCTCAATAGGTTTGCAGTGTCTGTGAACCTGTAACTGCTGATAATCTTGTAAAAACTGTACCTTGTTGGGAAATTTGAGGGATATGGAGTAACCAGCGAGCCAGCATTTTTGTGCTATTTATAAAATAGTTTATATAATTTTAGGAAGTGTTGTAGGGTGCATTTCAGCATATTATCAACTTGGTAACCTCAGTGTGTTACAACAATCTATCTTCACATGCTCTTCTCTGTCAGATTACATGGCTCCTACGAGGCTCTCAAAGGTGGAAATACCACCGAAGCAATGGAGGACTTCACAGGCGGGGTGACTGAATTCTACGAGATTAAGGAAGCTCCAAAGGATCTGTTCAAAATCATGAAGAAAGCGTTCGACAGGGGTTCGCTGATCGGATGCTCGATTGATGTAAGTGTAAGGAAGCAGAACTCTGTGTGGTTAGCATTTGGCTTTCCTTTCCTACCATCAATTAATTTGAACTTAGAAAACAGAGGCCGAGCTGCCCTACCCTTCACGTATTGGTATGTGTGATCCAAAAGGCCACTTTAATATTACCCAACCTCCTGGAGATCCCCAATGGCTTATTATTATTATATTACATATACTTCCGCCACAATATTTTCTCTTCCGGGTCATTTGAAGGGACAGTAAAGACAAAATGATCTCGGCTGGAATCAGGGAGGAAAAATATATAGGAAAATCACTCATTTTTATTTTCTAGTTAGTATTAATCCACCAAACTGCAAAAAGAATCTCTGCACAGATCTCCATTCTCATGCTCCTAGCTTTCACAGACTGCCAGTGGGGGTGAAGAGAAGGCATGACCAAACACATAGTCACACTTGCTGGTCTGCTTGGGTAGCTTGGAGTTTCAAGACTAGTTGGGGTCCACTTTGGACCCTTAAATTTGGGTTACTCAGAGAACACCAATGTGGTCCCGAAAACGGAATGAAAATCGGCCAATGTGGTTGATTTTTCCTCCTGACATTTCAGCTCCTGTTGACTCAGAATGGTAGATTGACTGACCAAAACGATAGCCTCCCCATGAGGGAGGACTTATTTCGAAGCCATTTTGCAGGACCTTGGCTATTACGGAGGTAACTGACTTCGTTCCCGTAGACGTCATTGGGACGATGTCGGCTATAGCCAAAATAGTCGAAGTCCTCCCGAAAATGGCGGTGAAACGGGCCAAAGTTTAGTAAAGTAAAAAATATTACAAACAATTTCTAAAAAAATACATATCGACAAAATAAAGTAAATTAATACTTAAAAAAAAAAAATCTAATTCATGAAGGAGGGAATTGACAAGGGACTTTCAAACCGAAGGCCAAAGTAGCTGAGTTCGAAAAATTCTCCAATTCAGCTGAACTTGGCTATTTTGGCCTGTAAGTTTGGAATTCCCTTTTCAGCTCCCCGCCAATCCCTCTTTCAATAATCAAGCTCTTAGTGTTGCATCTGTCTCTCGTCGGGTGTGTCTGTCAGCCATTTTAAGAGCAGAGTACCAATCCTTCCCATTTATAAATACTTCTCCCCCTCCACCCCCATCCGTTATTTTGGACTAAATATTACGCTCTGGTATCAAAAGCCGTTTATTGGTGAAAGGCGATCATTTTACTTTTTAAAGCCTCGCTCAAGAGACCAGCCGTGGAAGTGGTAATGATACTGGAGCCATGATGCCGACAGCTGACCGCAGAGCAAAGGATTCTGGGAGATCTTTTATTTATAGGGATTCCAACAACTAAGCCCTTTCCCAAGGGATGTACATTCACGGCACCTGTCCCCTTTGCAGAGTTATGCTACGGCAGCCAGGATATGATTTCAATCAGTTGATTTGATATTTATTCAGTGGAAACATGTTCCATCAACATGAAAATAAAATTGTTCACTTAAATTGAAAAAAATATATATATCAAAAGTGATCTATACATTGTGTTAGCAGAGTGGGCTGCGGTGTCTCACAAGGTGATGTCATAAACAGAAGACACCACAGACATGTCTTCATACTTGAAACACGTTTTACTCTTCATTTATGCATTTAATTTGCAAACACAATGTACAAATAATATTTGACATTTTGTTTCTCTATATTTTACAGTATATTCATCTGAACTGCTACTGTTTTTTGTGCTTTTATTCCGAATGCATGTTACTTTAACTTCTCCTCCATCTACTTCTATGCATACAGCTGTATGTTCAGCCATTTTAGATACTCCTATCATTTCTTCGCAGGTTTGGTTAATTAAGCAAGGTAGCTTCTATGGCATCCCTACCTGGATTAATTAAAGGGACTCTGTCAACCTTTTCCCGAAGATGATCTATACATTGTGTTGGCGAAACTGCAAGGGAATGCATATAATAAGGGAAAACTATATTTTCAATATGTCTGTGGTGTATCCTGCTTATGACATCATGTTGTGGCTTGATATGCAAATTACACATGTCCCATTGAAATGTAGTTCATTTGCATATCAGGCCACAGGTGATGTCATAAGCAGGAGACTCTACAGACACATTTAAAACACTATTTTCTCTTATTTTAAATACATTGTAGAGATATGTTTTTTTTTAAATCATTTTTTATTCTCTTCATTTACAATATAAGCAATGTTTATTGCTTATTTAATTGGTTCCTCCTGGACACACTGGCACAAATGATAAAATACTGGTACAGAAGCCTCATCCATTCATTGTAAAGATTTTGCATCTGCCATTCTTACACCTAGATCATTTTTGCTCCTCTAACCTGTTTCCTCTATACGCTCTCTCTGTCGCTTATGGCAGGACAAAAATGAACATTCCTACGGGATATCTCCCCCGAGTGATCTGGGGGACTCAATAATGCGAATGATACAGAATGTGGGTGACTCGCGGCCTGGTTTAGATGGCAAAGGCTTGGATCCAATGCCACCTTGGGTTTGTATTCTGTTCCGCATGGTATCCTAGTTTTTATAAGAGCAACTTGCACTGCTATCAGTACCTCTGTGCGCTTGGTATAGTGTATGACTTTTGATGCCACTACAAAGAGGTCTTCTACAGCATCAAAATAAATGTGCTCTAGACATCAGGGGAGTACAGCCCTTACTAGTGTAAGGAGCCTGGCAGCTCTCAGGGTCCCACTCGGGACTTTTTTTTTTTTTTAAAAATTAAAAAATCTTGCCAGCAGAGGCCCACTACTAGACATCAGGGAAATTCTGTGGATACAACCTGGGTGCTGGAGAACTCCTGTAGGTTAAGTCCTGGGTGTGTAATGTTGGTGCTGGGGCATGTCCTGTGAGTGCTGGGACAAGTCCTGGGTGTGCAATATGGGTGCTGGCTAAGGTAAGTCTTGGTTGTGCAAAATGGGTGCTGGATTATGTCCTATGGGTTCTGGGGCAAGACTTGTGTGTGTGCAACCTGAATGCTGGAGAACTCTTGTAGGTTAAGTCCTGGGTGTGTAATGTTGGTGCTGGGGCATGTCCTGTGAGTGCTGGGACAAGTCCTGGGTGTGCAATGTGGGTTCTGGCTAAGGTAAGTCCTGGGTGTTTTAAAATGAATCGCTGGATTATGTCCTATGGGTTCTGGGGCAAGACCTGTGGGTGCAACCTGGGTGTTGTTTCAAGTGCCGTGGGCCGCCCTCATTCTAGATCTGCATGTGGCTTTATGTGGTGATTCCCAGAGTTTATAATTCAAGCCCAGGGTTTTAGGACCGATGACAACATGAAAGGAGAAAACAGAAGACAGTATAGACTATTCCTTGCAATAATAATATAGCCATCGACGTCTGTATAGAAAGCAAACCACAGTCGGAAGAAGAATGTGTTGCTCACAGAGACCTGAAATACACGGATGCTCTCCAACAAGATCGCGTTTAACCATCCAAATAAGTATCAAAGACAGGAGGCTGCGTCTAGCTGTCCCAATCAATCCCCAGTGTCCCTATTCACCGGAGAATGAATCCTGTGCATGCGCTGAGCTTTGTGCACAAGTTGTAGCTCTGACACTTCCCCTACCATGCCACGCCCTCTAAAATCCCATTTTAGAGGGCCACTTTAATTTGGGAATAAAAAATGACAACCCAAGACCCATTACCGCTACGGCATGTTGGAAGGGATATTATAGCTGACGACTTTTACAACCTATCCCTAATTCCTTTATTACATCTCATCCATACCATATAGCATGCCAATGTTATATTGGGCCTTGTGCAGCAATATTTTTTTAGAGCCGGCCGCCTTCCCACTGCCGTCAGCAAGATCTTCCACATGGTCTTTCTGGACCTGGTATATAAAACTTGTGGAGCAAGAAGGCTGCATGGTAGATGGTACAGACCTCTCTTCCCTTCTACTCTTAAAATGTCTCTGCTGTTCTCTGTACTGAAGGTACATCGATACTATATTATTATATCACTGTGTAGATAGATCCACCAGAGCACCTCTGATCCTCCCCACTAGCTCACCAGGAGAACGTAGATACTGGGGCTGCAGCTGGGCACACACTATCGGTACTCCTACTACACCCTATACACGCAGGTTGGTACAAGGATGCTGCTGTACCTTATCACTACTTACCTCATTAATTCCATAGGTGAAATGAATGCCTTCGTTTTATACTATGGTATGTTCTCTTTATACACTTATTGGATACTGGAAAGATGCTGAATATCCGAATAGTTTCATTAATATTTGGTGGGAATTTGGTCCTCTTTCTTGTCTAATAGAACAGCTTGCACATGTAAAAGTTGCACAAACAGGACCTACTACAAGTAAAAAGTTTAGTATGTAGCACTGCCCTGAAATTGTACATGATACATCCTTCTAGAAGAATGTGAATGGTACCCAATAAAACTGCACCTGTTATTCTGTAACTTACTGTCACTGTGTGATCCAGATCTTCCTGCTTTTTCTTCCATTACAGGCTATTGTACCTGCTCAATTCGAGACCCGAATGGCAAGTGGACTAGTTAAAGGCCATGCCTACTCTGTCACCGGTGTGGAAGAGGTATGGTTTGATAATTCCCTCGGTGTGTATGCTTTCTTAAAATCCTTCTTAAAGGAAAACAACAATCACTTTTATTTATTTTTTAAAGTATTCAGGTTCCTGCTTTTTAATTCAGCTGTGGCGACGTCTTCAAAAGTTTATGAACAAAGTATTTGTTCAATACCTAATGCTCCCCTTACTCTTGCCCCTTCTGGGAGATACTCCTCCTCTTGCTCCTTCTGTGAGAAGCTCCTCGTCTTGCCCCTTCTGTGAGAAGCTCCTCCTCTTGCCCCTTTTGGGAGAAGATTCTCCTCTTGCCCCTTCTGGGAGAAGCTCCTCCTTTTGCCCCTTTTGGGAGAAGCTTCTCCTCTTGCCCCTTCTGTGAGATGCTCCTAATCTTGCCCCTTCTGGGAGAAGCTCCTCCTCTTGCCCCTTCTGGGAGAAGCTCCTCCTCTTGCCCCTTCTGGGAGATGCTTATAGAATCTTCGTTCAAAATCTGCATTGAACGGACCTGAGACAAGTTGGAATCCACTTAAAAGGGCTCCCCATCTGCCAGTGGCCCAATAATTAAAGATAACTTAAAGCCTGCCTATCAGAGTGGTGCTGGCGAGATAACTAGCACTACATTGAATCCTACCATATTTTTTCTTCCTTTCATTTAGACGCAGTTTAAAGGAGAGGGGGTGAAGCTCGTTCGTCTCAGGAATCCTTGGGGACAGGTTGAATGGAATGGGTCCTGGAGCGACAAGTAAGACCTACACCCACGGGCCACAGTACGCCACATTCTCGGGGGAGAAATGCTTTCCTTTGGTTGGAGTGCTGGGACAACTTGGTTTAGATGGTTCTTTAATAACTAGAGTCAACAGATGCCCAAAGCTCTGTAAGTGTGGTATTCGGGCCATTGCACTCCAGATAACCAGAATATTAATAACATATATTATAAAATATCTCCCTGACTGAGATACCTGGGGATGCTTAGCCTGCTTGTAGCACAGCAACAAGCTGGCAGCAAGCATTAGATCCTAACTGCTTCTACTCTGCAGCTCCAAGGAATGGTCAATCATCGATAAGTCGGAGAAATCCCGGCTGCAGCATCAGATAAAGGAAGATGGAGAGTTTTGGTAAGAAATGAATGCAACAATAAAACATGTAATTCGCCGCTTAATAATCCTGCTTTATACCTTATTAGTCCTGTCCATTGTATTATAGTACTGTTCAATGTATCGTAGTCGCCAGTAAAGTATATATTTTTTGGACTGGCGCTGCTACCAAGAACATTTACTCATTTTTCGAAACAAGGCCCTTAGTCATGGAGTGAAAAGATCATGATAAAGATACTTTCGCTTCTGGAACTTCAGGGGATTCTACAGAAAGATTTCCAGGGATGTTACCCCCAATGCCCTACCTGTTACCCCCCCCCCCCCCCACAAAAATGACATCATATTTGTGCCCTATACCAAGGGTCTACCTTGGCTTGGACAATGAGTCTTTGGTTATCCCTTGTGGTCTATGTCTCCAGCCCGAGCGCTGGTGTGTAACATGACAACCCAGTATTGCCAGTTGGGCTCTTGGAGAGAAGGACCCCCCCCAATCTGCCCCTGGTTCTTGCTGTTCTTGTTTAGATGAGAGTCCCCTGAAAGCCTCCCTTCTGTTTCTCCTTTAGGATGTCGTTTGATGATTTCATGAAGAATTTCACAAAGTTAGAAATCTGCAACCTGACGGCAGACACTCTAGAGTCCGATCATCTCCAGACATGGACGGTCTCAGTTAACGAAGGAAGATGGGTCAGGGGCTGCTCAGCGGGGGGATGCCGGAATTTCCCTGGTACTCCTAATGTACTCAATTATTTCCCATGCCAAATTCTTGTGTATAAACCGTTTAGACCACCATTTTGGTTCAACAGAACCTCGGTTAAACCTCGACATATGTTCTAATAGACGACAGGGTTGCTGGTATTTAAGTGGTTATTGGGTGCTGGTTGATTATGTTATACGTTATAGAGAAAATCCTTAGACTTTGTACCCTTTGTACCATTAAATTCATCAACTTCATACATTTTTGTTCCACCACTGTATTACTTGTACTCTAAGCAGGCAGCCCCCTCAATCACACTTTCTACTTGGCTACCATTTTCTTGCTATTAACCTGAATGGATCTTACCCTACCTCCTCCTACTTCTGCTTCCATGCATACAGCTGTACGATCGGCCATTTTGTTTGAAGACAGTTTATTATATACACAAGATCGCTGCCAGGAGAAGTCCAATGTACAGTTCGGTCCATGATATGAAATGTTTATCTCACCTCAACTCACCTGTTTTTAGGGAACAGATATTTCAAGAAATGTTTTGTGATGGAATAATTGTGTTGGGTCTTCCTGCTGTAAAATTCAATGGGAAATTAAGAAGGTATGGGGGAGGGGAGTAATTGCCTAAACTTTATGGGGATATAGAGTAAATATGGAAGGCCTTACAAGAAGGCCAACCTGTTAGTGCCACCCCAAGTCATCATTCTAAAACCTCTCCCGCTAACTGCTCTTAATCACAAAATGGCAGACACCTACTGGACCAACCCTCAATATCGCCTGAAGCTCCTTGAGGAGGACGATGACCCCTACGATAACGAAGTTGTGTGTAGTTTCCTGGTGGCGTTGATGCAAAAAAATCGCAGGAAAGATCGCAAGGCGGGAGCGAATCTGTACACCATTGGCTTCGCCATTTATGAGGTAACCTGATTTATTACATCATTATTTACTTTGTTGATCACAAATGCTCTACAGTGTCTTACCATCTCATGATACCACAGACACGTTTAAAATGACTTATTCTTTGCAATTTTTTTTGCAATTCTATTAACATATTATATAGATCCTTTTTCATCATATTTTCAACAAAAAAAAAAAATGTGTGTATATTTGGAGCATATACAGTGTCTAGGTAATAGAGCTTATTTAACAGTCCTTACTGGTGTAGCTCTTTTATCATTAGAGTTTGTTTGTTTGTTTTTTGCTCATTTACTCTTTGTCTAACTTGCTTCACTTTTCTCTTTCTTTACTTAAAGGTTCCAAAAGAGGTAAGACGCTGACGGATCAGTAATTAATGAAAAGCTTACTGATCGACGTTTCCTGTTTTATAACCTAATCAGAATTAACCTAGTTGTCCGTTTGCCGTGATTTAATCCCTGTACACCTCAAACCAATCAGGAGCCTTCCCTTGAACGCTTCCAGACTGTACTGAAAAGGAACATAATACGGATACATTTTGCGGAGTTCCTTAGGATCTTTAAGTCCCCAGTCTGCATCCTACAGTGTCCAAAAATACAAACTCATCCTTCTTGTTTTGCGTCACGGCGCACAGAGCTGTCTGAAGCCACACCCCCTGCGTTCCAGTGATGTCACTGAATTTAGAAATGATGTTGAATGTAAAACTATAGGAGAACCTGTACATTGGTTTTAAAGTAAAAAATAATTGGATTTCACATGTATTAAAAAATCCATAACAAACAGAAAATAAACTAGGTGGAACTGTCAGATTAATATCATGCAGATCTCTGCCTCTACTATTGCAGGAAGGACTTTAATATAAAACTCCTAAACATGCATGGCTCGCTTTACTAGATTACATTGTACATATGGTTCATGTCTTGCTCTGTAGAATTGTGAGTCATGTTACTTTGTTACTATTTATATATTTTGTCTTTAGTCTTCCCACCGCCCATCTGCTGCATGACCACAGCTTGTTCCAACCAGCCTGGCACCACTGGCTCTCCACCAGTCCTGGGATAAAAACACATAAATTCTCTGTCTGAGAGGATGGCTTAGACCCTGCTAGGAGCTGGAGCGCCACGGTTGGTTGGTCAGATATTAGTCCAGGGTGTGGAAAGGAGAGTGAAACCGGCGCACAATGCATGGACACTTTTAAACAATAAATTATATGTGACACTCTAAGTGTAGCTGTGCAAATGTGCAAATAAAAATAAATATTCAAAAATGCAAAATGTGCAAAAAAAAGTGCAAAATCTCCAAAAAAAATTTGTGCAAATAAGCAATAAATAATGTTATCAAATGGCACAATAAATATCAGTTGATAATATATAGTGACCTTACAGCAATTAGTAAAAAACAAACCAGTATAATATTTTTAAGGAGATTTTGCACTTTTTTTTGCACATTTTGCATTTTTGAATATTTATTTTTATTTGCACATTTGCACAGCTACACTTAGAGTGTCACATATAATTTATTGTTTAAAAGTGTCCATGCATTGTGCGCCGGTTTCACCCTCCTTTCCACATATCATTTACACAGTTATTAGAGGCTGTCTGTAAGTTTTTTCCGGCTGCCGATTCTCAGTGGACACCATTCATTTATTTATTCATCTATAATTTATTTTATATCAGTGCCATCGGCTAGATTCTGTGCTCATCCATCCCCCTTGTACACACAATTAGTCCAGGGTGTAAAGATTAAAACCCCAAACACTGTAAACTCCAGAATGAAAAGCCATAAATGTTCAACGTCCGGAGGCTCCGTGAAAGAGTCCAGTGAACGAGCTCGTTCCCTGTAGATTAAGATCTTATAATTTGAATATTTTGGGCATCATGCACCTCTGCTTTCCTCCAGATGCATGGCAATAAGCAACACTTGCAGAAGGACTTCTTCCTCTACAATGCCTCTAAAGACCGCTGCAAATCCTACATCAACATGAGGGAAGTCTCCCAGCGATTCCGACTGCCACCCAGTGAATACGTCATAATCCCCTCCACGTATGAGCCCCACCAGGAAGGGGAATTCATATTACGGGTTTTCTCTGAGAAAAGAAACCTCTCCGAGTGAGTTTAAGCCGTGTTCTTATCCCAGTATGTCACACATGCACCTTACGACTTGGGACAAAGTGTCCATACAAGGACCTAAGTGTCCATGGCAAGGTCTGTGGTGGCCCATAGAACATCATTAAATGGTCCACCAGGAGGTCCGATAAATGAACAGTGCTGGTGCCTTGTCCTCCAGCTTGGGTGGTTTCTGTACCCCACTTGCTTCTAATCACACCCTGCAATGTGCCTGGTCAGGTGTGAAAATAAGCCTATAGAGAGACGACGGAGCGCTCGAGGTCTGTTTTTGACTTAATCATATTGAGCTAGAATGTGGTTATCACATGAAATTCTGCTGCCATTGTGTGGACTGGGCTCCAGAGCTGGCGCTTACCACGCCGCTTTCCCAGATGTACAGCATATTCTCTCTTGGACCCTTTAGAGGTGAGAAAATGGTCCGTGAATATGATGGGAATTCATACATTTCAAGAGAGCGTCTCCTCATAGCCTATATCATTTGTTAAACTAGAGGTGTGGTAGTGCATCTCCCATAGTCCACTGCCAGGCTCTTAGCTGACACAGTATTATTGGAATTTCAGATTGGGCAGACTAGATGGGCCGAATGGTTCTTATCCGCCGGTGACACATTCTCTGTTTCTATCTTAGATAGCTATTTTCTACCCTGTTCAGCGGCATGTAAAGGTAACATTCATGTATTTTCAATTCTTACGGATTTTTCAGGGAAATTGAAAACAAGATTGAGGTTGATCGGCCCAGTGTGAGTATACTTCATTTATATTTATTCCTGTGTTGCTCTGTTTTCATAATGCACAGTAGTCTGAGGACATAAAGGCTACCTGTAAGGGTCCCAGACCCCGTTTCCTTCGAAAACGGGGTCCCTTACCTGCAGCCACCTCCGTTGCCGCCAGACGGAGGGGAAGGCCGTCGCGCGCTGGGCCGCATCCCCGGACTCCAGTAACTCGCGTCCCGCGAGTTGCTGGTGCCTCTGGTATACAGATGGCGGGGGGCGTGGCCTGACGCGCGATTAGGTTTTTTCCATTGGTGGAGACAGCGGGGGTGTGGCACAGGGCTGACACTCACCCTAACGAGTGTATGCTTCCTCATGCAGGTGGGTGGTCTTCCCTAATTGAAGGAGGCGGGGAGATTCACCTGACAGCCCTTAAATACAAAGCACTGAATTCAATCAGTGCTTGTGTATTGAGCTGCTAAGGTGTCTATACCCTTGGTTCCTACTTCAGCGTCCCTATCTTCCTGATATCCCCCCTAGTATTTTGACTCCCCGGATTTTGACCTCGGCTCTCCTCTCGTTTATCCTGACTTCTCCTGCCCTCGATCCTGGCTCTAACTGGTTACCCCTTTGCTTCTTCCAAAACTTGTACTTGCTGCTGTTTCCCTGAATTGGCTATTCTCCACCTGCCTGCCATAGGCTTCCAGCCTCTAACTCCTATCGGATCTTACACTACCTTAATTCTGGGATGTGATTTTCAAACATTCCTTCTTATTTTGCATTGTTTCAAACTCCTCTATTTGTGTGCAATTTTATAAAGCAATAAGTACAAGTAGCGCAGATTTACCTATAGTGACATTCCAGCCTTGACCCCAGCTTTAACACTTACAGCAACTTTTTTTAAAGTGCCTTTTATTTTATTTTTTAAATTGGGGGGGCTGGGGTGCTTGGGGGACAGGGGCAGGTTGTGCATACTGTAGTTAGTCTCTCCCTCCTCCACGATTACTGTGGGGCAGGGAGAGAGTAATGCTGTCAAAGCCAGACACACCCGGTCACCAGGGGCGTATCGTGCCAGTCCGGAGCACGCCTGTCACTCAGGGGCACGATGTATCTCGTGTATTTCCGGGGGGTTGTGTCCTGCAAGCAGCCAGCACACAAACCCCCTGGAAATACACGAGATACATCCGAGGGGCTGACGGCAGCTGCGAATTCGGCATCAGAGTCACTCAGTCTGTGACTCACTCAAGTATACAAATTGAGTGAGTGACTCTGTTGCTAAATTTGCAGCTACCGCCTGTCTCCAGGATGTATTTCCGGAGTTTGTGGATTTCCCTCTGTTCGGAGCACGCAAACGCCGGAAAATAGACTGCGCGACTCCGTGCTAGGTGTGCGGCGCACATGTGGAGCATCCGCCATATGTTACTGAGATTGCACCTAGCACGTCCGCCATATGTTACTGAGATTGCACCTAGCACGTCCGCCATATGTTACTGAGATTGCACCTAGCACATCCGCCATATGTTACTGAGATTGCACCTAGCACATCCGCCATATGTTACTGAGATTGCACCTAGCACGTCCGCCATATGTTACTGAGATTGCACCTAGCACGTCCGCCATATGTTACTGAGATTGCACCTAGCACATCCGCCATATGTTACTGAGATTGCACCTAGCACATCCGCCATATGTTACTGAGATTGCACCTAGCACATCCGCCATATGTTACTGAGATTGCACCTAGCACGTCCGCCATATGTTACTGAGATTGCACCTAGCACATCCGCCATATGTTACTGAGATTGCACCTAGCACGTCCGCCATATGTTACTGAGATTGCACCTAGCACATCCGCCATATGTTACTGAGATTGCACCTAGCACGTCCGCCATATGTTACTGAGATTGCACCTAGCACATCCGCCATATGTTACTGAGATTGCACCTAGCACGTCCGCCATATGTTACTGAGATTGCACCTAGCACATCCGCCATATGTTACTGAGATTGCACCTAGCACGTCCGCCATATGTTACTGAGATTGCACCTAGCACATCCGCCATATGTTACTGAGATTGCACCTAGCACATCCGCCATATGTTACTGAGATTGCACCTAGCACGTCCG
Organism: Pelodytes ibericus; assembly: GCA_036172795.1. Classification (NCBI taxonomy): domain Eukaryota; kingdom Metazoa; phylum Chordata; class Amphibia; order Anura; family Pelodytidae; genus Pelodytes; species Pelodytes ibericus. The sequence continues at coordinate 8,968,607 of CM069868.1, read as the reverse complement.
CCATATGTTACTGAGATTGCACCTAGCACATCCGCCATATGTTACTGAGATTGCACCTAGCACGTCCGCCATATGTTACTGAGATTGCACCTAGCACATCCGCCATATGTTACTGAGATTGCACCTAGCACGTCCGCCATATGTTACTGAGATTGCACCTAGCACATCAGCCATATGTTACTGAGATTGCACCTAGCACGTCCGCCATATGTGCTAGGTGCAATCTCAATAATGGATTTTATTTGTATTCTTTCATTAAAGTATTTTGATTTGAAATGCCGACACTTGATACAATAGTTCAGTTATACATAAGGTAATGTGTGACTACACTTGTGCTTTACACTGCTCACTATTATTGAGGGGCTTCATAAACCCACCCCGGAATGACACCCACGCTTTGTAACAAGTATCTATTTATTTACAACTGTTGAGTTCAATTGAAAATCTTGTATTTTGTATATTTTCTCACCCAACATGGTTTTGTTTATCTGTTTTGCTCCATTTGTGTTTATTTTTTTTTTTCTTGGTCCAGAAAAAGAAAAAAGCCAAGGTGGGTTTCTACAGCTTGAGACAGAGTGTGTCTAATATGCATGTGTAGGTTATTACTTAAGGGTTGCTATAAATCAACTATCACATGCTTTGCTATGTCTCAGACATAAAGAATAGTTCATAGTCTTACCATTAAACACCCTATTGCAGTATCCCTCTGCTGTGTGGAATATAAACCATGTGGCCTGTGGATGCTGCTAAAAAAAAACACATAGCTGTGACTAGTTTAAAACAACGCATTTCGCATCTTGCTAGGCGCGTTGGCTGATCCTCCTTTAAGTAATCTCTATCTAACATGCTTTTGAGATTGGAGAGCATCAACCTACCGGAAGCCATCTAAATTATTTTAAACCGTTAAAAGTGCAGGAAAACTGTTTTAATAGTCATTAAATAAGTGCATAAGATATAAATGTACCGCTGAGATAGGAGAGAGTGCACAGGGTCACTGCTTAAACACAGGTGGGGATGAGACCTTCATGATCTGATTTGTTTTATACATTGTTACATGGATCTCTGTGTTCATTTTTGCAGCCTGGGTGTGTTTTTATTGTAACACGCGTGTGCTCTCGCATGGTACATGTATATATTTTGTATTACTGTATTTGTTGTTTATTTGTGTGATGCTCTGGATTGTTATTGGAATGCATTATGATATTAGCGTTTGCTCTTTGATGAGTCTTGTCAGTCGGTGCATGATATCTTGCCTAGCAATGGTGCTCTACTTTTTTCCTTTAAATCCGGATGCCCCTTTACTCATACGCATTGTCTGTAACTTTCTTTTGAATCCCCTGTTCTGCGCTTGAATGCTTTGAGTTATTTCTGATGTATAGCATGATTACAGCTTGGCTAGCAGAGAATATTATAGGAGTCTCTCAGGTCCCCTTAAGGTAAAGAGGGGTGGCTGTACATCCCCCTCCACATGCATAGAAGTAAAGGAACAATGGTGAACAAATAGTTTTGGGTGGCCATCTTTTTCTTCAAAAATAAAATGCAGGCCTTAATATTACCTCCATAAACTTAAAGAGGCTGTATCACCTAAACACTGCTTATACTGTGACTGTAATAAAGGGACTGTATCACCTAAACACTGCTTATACTGTGACTGTATTAAAGGGGCTGTATCACCTAAACACTGCTTATACTGTGACTGTAATAAAGGGACTGTATCACCTAAACACTGCTTATACTGTGACTGTATTAAAGGGGCTGTATCACCTAAACACTCCTTATACTGTGACTGTATTAAAAGGACTGTATCACCTAAACACTGCTTATACTGTGACTGTATTAAAGGGACTGTATCACCTAAACATTGCTTATACTGTGACTGTATTAAAGGGACTCTATCACCTAAACATTGCTTATACTGTGACTGTATTAAAGGGACTGTATCACCTAAACATTGCTTATACTGTGACTGTATTAAAGGGACTGTATCACCTAAACACTGCTTATACTGTGACTGTATTAAAGGGACTGTATCACCTAAACACTGCTTATACTGCGACTGTATCAAAGGGACTTTATCACCTAAACAGTGATTATACATGAGGTTCGAGCGATGATATCAGAGGTGTCTTTCCCATTTCATACTTTTGTGTCCTGTAATCTCCGAAGCCTAGACATGTAAATAGTCACCATCTGTCAAATCCACCTGTGAATCTTAGCCTGGGGGTAGACCCTAACCCTTCTTCTGGTCTTTGTGACGGACAATGTAATGATGTTCTATGGACCTTCACAGACCCTGGAGACCAGACCTCCAGAGACTGGAGACCTTACCTGTCCCAAATCATAACAAAAGTGCAGCCTTTTAGCTATAGTAACAGGGAAGATACTTATAAATATACAGTAACGTTTTGTTCTGGGGACTATATGAGATTTATTTGTTTTAATAACTTGTGTTATTTGCATGATGTGTGGTATTTTTGGTGTTGGCTGATAGTATAATGCTACAAGATGGTTACCGCCTTATAGAGTTTCTAGCTGGTCTCACACCAAATATCAGTTGGGAGTTGTTGCATGAACATTGTTACAGAATGGATCGCATCAGTACCCTCTTCCATTTTGTAACCACTCCCTTTTCTCCCTTTCTTACCCCCTTCTCCTCCTCCCTTCCACCCCCCACACACCTTTTAGCCAATCATCTTTGTATCGGACAGATCAAACAGCAATAAGGAATTGAGTTTGGATGAAGATGAAGAAAAGAATAAAAAAGCAGCGGAAAAAGAGTTAAAAGATAAGGTCTCTGTGCCTTCTGTACTTATCATCACAGGGTGTACCATTGCTGGGCAAGATACCCACTTTTTAGACCATTTCATGAGTCAGGGTTTGAAATGCAAATGGTTATTAGTGGGGCAATGTTCAAAATGAGATGCATCACTATGCCATGCCTCCTAACTGTCCTGGCTCTTGCGGAAAAGTCCTTAATTGGTTGCCGCGAGATGTGAGACATGTTATGGTTCCAAGTTTAGAATATTGACCTTTCCTAAATAACCCCCACTTTGTATATGTCTTCCTCCACTGCGTAAGATGTTTTTCCTTTAATAAATATGGACCTAAGTTCCCTTCCTGGCTGCCAGGTGAAGACGTTTGTGATAGAAATTATTGTTGGGTTGGAGCGTTGACGTTTTTTTGTTTTTGTTTTTTTTGTTTATTTCCTCATCCCTGGTGGGATCGTGGATAGAGCAGAGAAGCTGTTCTTGCACCAGAGCAGATCTCTCAAGTGAATTTCCCACCAAACCTGCGTGACTCTTAAGCAACAAGAGACTTGGTGTATGACATCATAATCCGGCACACTCTGTAGAGGTTCCCCATGTTCTAGTAAGCGTGAGTGTGTCACTGACCCATTCCGCCATTTGTGAGGTCACTCAGCCTTCTACTTATGGGGAGAAATTAGTCATTTATATTTTTTTTTTATTTTAACAAATTTAAAAAAAAAAAAAATCTTGCCAAATATCGGCAAAATGGGCAAAGCATTGGATAGATGTCCATGAAGAACAGTAGGGGATATTTCGGAAAGTCTACTGTGAAGCAGTCACCATAGAAACCAGTGGGACTATTCCCGCAGTTTAGTCCATTTGTTAGACGTTTGCACCAGAATTGACTTTTTTTTTTTTACAAATAACCCCTAGTGGTTCAACTGAGTATTTACAGGAACTCGATGGGTAATAAAGGTCCCATTCATGGATTGACATGGGAATTTGAATTCCCGGACATTTAACTTGCAGATAAAAACATATGTATATAATCATAAACCAAGCTTACAATAACATTGAATAAGTATTATTTTATAAATATTTTAAACATCATAGTTGAGTAATGGAGGCGTTTTTGCACAGGAAATTGGTTTATATTATTTCTTGTAGATCAGAATTTGTTTTGATGCGTTTATTGATCCTGTAATACTTTTCAGTATTTGTCTTTTATTTAAAATAATGTGTGAAGTTGAACGAACATTCTTTGCTTGTGATACAAAAGTAAAATATATCATCGATAGAACTTCCCGTCCAGTCGAAGTACCGTTAATCGGAATTCCATATATTACTAAGGTGTGACTCCTCCCCTTTTTTCTCTAAAAGTGCGGCAGTTTCTTGCGTGTATGAAGTATTTTATGAGATTAAATTATAATTTAAAAAATAGTAATACATTTTTAAAGATCCATTAATTTTTGGATTAAAATCACAGTAAAGCAAAAAAAAAAAAAATATTCAAGTACCCTAGTTTTTGCTGATTAGATGAGAGAATGAGCTGGAAAATGTATATATTTTACATACTATAAGCTTGTATTTTACATACTTTTAGCCAGTTATGTTTTGCAGGGTTTATAATTTCTAGACAGATATTTATTTATACATTTAAAAAAAAAAAAATATATATATATATATATATATATATATAAATCTATAAATAGTTATTAAACTAGATGTGTTACTAACTACAGACTTTGTAGACTTCTATATGTCGCTCTCATATTAGACCTAGCGTAGGTGTATTGCGCCACATTACATCATTATATTGACCATAAAGAGGAAAAAAAGCTTGTTATCCACAGAATTATGTTATTTAGCAATAATTTAAAAAAAGACAAAAACTGTTTAAATATGTTTTACGGAAAGAAAACAACACATTTACAGGGCTAAAAAGGATATGGGCGGACAAGTCAGATGGGTCACATTTGGGCCACAGGCTCCCCAGTGCATAGGGTTGCCACCTTTTCTTCAGAAAAATACCGGCCTTGGTACTGTCTCCATAGACTTAACATTGGCCTGATGCCAATTTTTTACCGGCCTGCCGGTAAAATACCGGCCAGGTGGCAACCCTCCCAGTGCACCACCCTGCTTTTGGGAGCTGTTACAGGAAAGCAGTGATCACTGGAACCGATCAGGCCGTGGAGATCTCTAGAGGTCTTTCATTCGAGATCATGTTGATGTTGCTTGGCCAGTAGGTTGGTGATATTGTTTTGGCCTAAGCTTTGAACTTGTTGCAGAAGTACTTATCATACCAATACTCAGGTCGATAAAATAAACATCCAAAGTACTAAACGGAACCTTTTTAAATATGCAGCTTTGTTCATCCAGTAGATTAATCGCTAAAGAGTCGATTTCTTTTGTGTTTAAAAAAAATAAAAAAAAATAAAAATCTTACAACATCAGTTATTAGTTGAGTCCTGAAAAGTAAAATCGGTTTCCCTGTGTTTTTTTTTTTTTCCCTACAGAAATCGAGTAACACAGATAAAGAGACTGAAGAAGAGAAGCAGTTCAGGAATATCTTCCAGCAGATTGCTGGCAATGTGAGTATTTAATACATGAACATAATGCAGAAGCCAGCATCAGGTGCTAAATATGCTTCACCTCCGGCCTCTCTGGTTTCAATACACATAAAAAGGAGGCCGAGCCCAGGACATCAAAAAAAAATGTAATAATCGGACTGATCATGCTGCTAATACCAACAAAAACGAAAGGATACATCTGCTTTAAAATAAGTTCTGACCCGACAGAATGATTTTATATACATATCTGACAAACGGGTGATTCTCAGCTGAGTTTTTATTCTCAGATCACTGCTTTGTGCCGTTATCGGTCAAAAGATCTAAAACATAGTCCAGTCGCTATAGAAACCAATGGAATGTTCCTGCTGATGACATCACTTTTAGAACTTTGCCCCAGACTCACCATGGAAACCAATGGAATGTTCAGGCTGATAGTATCACATCTAGAACTTAGAATCACCATGAAAACCAATGGAATGTTCCTGCTGATGACATCACATCTAGAACTTTGCCCCAGACGCACCATGGAAACCAATGGAATGTTCCTGCTGATGAAATCACTTCTAGAACTTTGCCCCAGACTCACCATGGAAACCAATGGAATGTTCCTGCTGATAACATCAATTTTAGAACTTTACCCGAGATCACCATGGAAACCAATGGAATGTTCCTGCTGATGACATCACTTCTAGAACTTTGCCCCATATTTTTTGTTTTAATATAAAGAGCCCCATTGAGCATTACCTTTTAGGTTAAGAAACCACTGCAGAGTTATGGGGTTTACTGTCTTTCTAGCAATACTATGCACTGCTTTATATTAATGTTGGCCTTGCCCGCTTATTTGTTGAGGGTTAGCCCTGCCTCTTGGACCGTTCCATGTTTTTCCCAGGCTTGGGGGGGAGTATGTTTTATCCTATGGTTATATTTGCCATTTATAAAATACCCTGTTGTGTCTGGATAGCTGTTAGCTCAAGCTGTTTTTTTTTTTTTTTTAAAGATATTTTATGTTTGTTTGTGTTTTTTTCCCAGGACATGGAGATCAGTGCTGATGAACTTCAAAGTGTTTTGAATAAAGTTGTGAATAAACGTGAGTAACACTCTGTGTGTGCGATGTGCATGTAGCCTTGACCGTAAACTTTCACTCTCTCTACAATAAAACGTGCAGTTCTTCTGATCGGTAGCTCCCGCGAATGTGCCCTGTCCAAGAACCCTACGTACAACATCCATAACTTCTAACCTTTGAAGTGGCCAATGAGGGACACTTGTTTGTTAGGGGAGTGGCTGAGGGGGTAAGATCAGTAGCACAGACAATTCCAATGACTGGTATGTGGTTTCATACGGTTCACATAATGAAGGGTCCTAGAGATCCATGACGCCAGTGTGGACAGTTGCCCACAAGGGTCCAGGGCTGGTCATTGTTGCTGTACAGAATGTATTGTTAGGGTGTTCATGCATGTTCCTGGTGCACACAGTGTCCCATGTGCAGTGTCCTACTCTTTGAGTAGAGATTTCAGTGAAGTAGGACGAGGCTGGGCAGTGATAACCGTTTAAATGTTACCATGTTTGACAGCAGCTTGTTGGGCATATGGATCTTTCTCCCTGCACAGGAGAGAGCAGTGTTTATCTGAGCCCACTCAGTGCCAGGCCCACCTTACCATGGGCCTGGCACTATGCCCACTTCCTAGGTTGACCACATTGCTGTTTTATTCTGGGATATACCGGTATTTATGTACTCCAGAGCTGCTTTTGGTTGAATGGAGACTACAGACGGGTCTACATTTTTACTGATCACAGCCCTGGAACATGCATTTGTCATAGGATTCCCTGAGTAACACAGCAATCTGGTCACCCTCATTTCAATGTTTGGGTCCCTTTTATTCAGAAATATAAAGCTTGTTTGTTTTTTTAACCATGTTTCAACAAACTGAGAAATAAATACACCTCTATCAATGCTGGATATTACAGTGCTTGGGATACAGGACATGTTTAGTACTGTGAGCCAGGGTAAAGGTAAGGATGCAAGACGATGGATAGTGTGGTGGTGCACTTGTGTGCATGTATGGGTTCTATGCATCAATGCTAGGTTCATTGATGGCGTAAGGGTGCTTGCTATCTTGGTTACCCTGGGAGAACATATATATCATTTTGCACAACTAGCTAGTAAGGTGCTATTAGCCGTTTTAAGATTTTGGTGTTTTTGCGGCTCCAGTATGGAGTCTGTGGGGTTTAGTAGCTTAAAAAAAAGTGAGCTGTAAAAATCAGGCATTACTAGCTGAGCTGGAAAAATTCTTCAACATGCCTGATCTTCCAGCTCAGCTAGGACAGCTAGGATTGTTGAATACTGGCATGATCTAGATATTTCTGTTGAGTTGGTCTGACTCTAGAAGGGTCTGGGTTTTGTTGTTGTTGCTGGATACAGTATTGCATGGATTTGTTCTGCATTCCTAGGAAACATGTTATAAACCAGGGAATTCTGTGTCCTCTTCGTGGACCCAGGAGTTTCTATGTGAACTATCCGTGGACGTGTGAATGTTTCTGCCACGTATGGACGGATCTGGGTTTACTTCTGTGACACATGCATGGATCTCTGCGTATTATTGTGAGATCTGCATGGATCTCTGCGTATTATTGTGAGATCTGCATGGATCTCTGCGTATTATTGTGAGATCTGCATGGATCTCTGCGTATTATTGTGAGATCTGCATGGATCTCTGCGTATTATTGTGAGATCTGCATGGATCTCTGCGTATTATTGTGAGATCTGCATGGATCTCTGCGTATTATTGTGAGATCTGCATGGATCTCTGCGTATTATTGTGAGATCTGCATGGATATCTGTTTAAACTATGCATGGAACTATAGGTTTATTTACAGGAAAGGTTAAAGGTGTAGAAAGATAATGAGGGTGCGCAGGATTTACAGGCACATAGTAATAGACAGTCGTCTTATCTTATTCACTGTTGCTTAACTTACTGGTATACACCGTTCACATAGAAAACACAAAAACAATGCAAACCATAGTGCAGGCTGTTTCCCGGCTTCTAGAAACACATTGTACCTGTTATTACCCTGTAAATTCTCTCCCCAACTTCCCTGTAAACATGTATGTATGTATGTATACATGTATGTATGTATGAATGTGTATATGTATCTATACATGTGTGTATTTATAAATGTATGTATGTATGTATGTATACATGTATGTGTATATGTATCTATGTATGTATAGATTCATGTATGTATGTATATATGTATGTATGTATATATGTATGTATGTATACATGTATGGATGTATTTATATATGTATGTATGTATGTATACATGTATGTATATATGTATGTTTACATGTTTACATGTATGTATACATGTATGTATGTGTATATGTATCTATGTATGTATAGATTCATGTATGTATATATGTATGTATATAAGTATGTATACATGTATGGATGTATTTATATATGTATGTATGTATGTATGTATTTATGTATACATGTATGGATGTATTTATATATGTATGTATGTATGTATGTATGTATGTATGTATACATGTATGTATGTATGTATGTATATATGTATGTTTACATGTATGGATGTATGTATACATGTATGTATGTATGTGTATATGTATCTATACATGTATGTATAAATGTATGTATGTATGTATAGATTCATGTATGTATGTATGTATATATTTATGTATGTATGTATGTATATATTTATGGATGTATGTATGTATATATTTATGGATGTATGTATATATGTATGTGTACATGTATGTATGTATACATGTATGTATGTATGTATGTATGTATGTGTACATGTATCTATACATGTATCTATACATGTATGTATGCATGTATGTATAAATGTATGTATGTATAGATCCATGTATGTATGTATGTATGTATGTATAGATTCATGTATGTATGTATGTTTATTTGTATGTATACATGTATGTATGTATGTATGTATATATGTATGGATGTATGTATACATGTATGGATGTATGTATATATGTATGGATGTATGTATACATGTATGGATGTATGTATATATGTATGGATGTATGTATATATGTATGGATGTATGTATATATGTATGGATGTATGTATACATGTATGTATTTTTTGATTTGATGTTAAATATGAAACTGTAATATCGTTCTAGACTTCAAAAAAAGAGAAATTGCAATGTATGTTTCCTGGTAAAACACTTTGTAAATTAATTTACATCCATGTACTTCTATTAATACATTGCTCCTTTGATTACAAATTGTATTATTTAAAAGAATCTCTCATTCTCCACAGACAAAAATCTGAAGATGGAGGGCTTCACGTTGGAATCGTGCCGCAGTATGATTGCACTGATGGATGTATCCTTTATAGTCTTGTGAGGAAGGATAATTATATATACATAGGAAATTACTCATGGAAGGCGGGGGGCTGCAAACGTAAAGCTAAAATAACTGCATCTGTAGTGGTTCATATACACTTTAATGTATAATCCCTCACACCCTGCCATAGGCGTGCGCAGCCTATTGCATTAGGGTGTGCACCCTAAAGCACAAACACACACGCCGCACACGTGTGTGTGTATAGATATATAGATAGATATATATCTATCTATATATCTATACACACACATACACAAATGCACTCTGCATACTTACATACAGACCCGCATTCATATAATTATCAATATAAACAAACATTTAAAAACTGTATTAAAACTTTTTTTTTATTAATTAAGCATTTAGCAATGTAAACAAACATTTCACATTTTTTAACTTAAAAAAACACTTACTTAAAGTTTACCAGCCAGCCGGCCGCCCCAGAACCCCTCCTGGGAAAAAACGATGTGCCTGTGCTCCGCTCTGCACCCTCTCCTCTGGCACTGCGGCTGGGCCTCACCCTTGCGTTGCCGTGACTCCGCCTCTGCGTGACGTCACGGAACGCGTGTACGCGAACGCGTACATTACAGGGGAGGTCTGAGGGAGGAGAAAGTCCGTCCTTCACTATGCGGCGCTTCCGCTCGCATAGTGAAGGATCGGATTAGGAGACAAACTCGGGCGGCAGACGGCAGTGCAGCACGGAGGCAGGGCCGTCTTTAATAGTGATTGGACCCTGGGCAAGCATTTGCTTGGGCCCCCTGGATCCTGCCCCCTCCCCTGCATGCAATCCCGCCATCCATCGCGATGTTACCCCCCCCCCTTCCCCCCCCACACACACACACATATGCCATAATTGTTGTGCCATTCAGATGCCAGTAATATTGTAACTTTCGGATGCCAGTAATATTGTGCCAGTCAGAGCCCAGTAATATTGTGCCAGTCAGAGCCTAGTAATATTGTGCCAGTCAGATGCCTGCAATATTGTGCCAGTCAGATGCCTGCAATAGTGTGCCAGTCAGAGCCCAGTAATAATGTGCCAGTCAGATGCCAGTAATATTGTGCCAGTCAGATACCAATAATATTGTGCCAGTCAGATACCAATAATATTGTGCCAGTCAGATACCAGGAATATTGTGCCTGTCAGAGCCCAGGAATATGGTGCCTGTCAGATGCCTGTAATATTATGCCAGTCAGATGCCTGTAATAGTGTGCAGTCAGAGGCCAGGAATATTGTGCCAGTCAGATGCCTGTAATATTATGCCAGTCAGATGCCTGTAATATTATGCCAGTCAGATGCTTGTAATAGTGTGCCAGTCAGAGCCCAGGAATATAGTGCCAATCAGATGCCCAGTAATATAGTGCCAATCAGATGCCAAGTAATATAGTGCCAGTCAGATACACAGTAATATAGTGCCAATCATATGCCCAGTAATATAGTGCCAATCAGATGCCAAGTAATATAGTGCCAATCAGATGCCCAGTAATATAGTGCCAATCAGATGCCAAGTAATATAGTGCCAGTCAGATACCCAGTAATATAGTGCCAATCAGATGCCAAGTAATATAGTGCCAATCAGATACCCAGTAATATAGTGCCAGATACCCAGTAATATAGTGCCAATCAGATGCCAAGTAATATAGTGCCAATCAGATACCCAGTAATATAGTGCCAGTCAGATGCCAAGTAATATAGTGCCAATCAGATACCCAGTAATATAGTGCCAGATACCCAGTAATATAGTGCCAATCAGATGCCCAGTAATATAGTGCCAATCAGATGCCCAGTAATATTGTGCCAATCAGATACCCAGTAATATAGTGCCAATCAGATGCCCAGTAATATTGTGCCAATCATACCAGGAATATTGTGCCAATCAGATACCCAGTAATATTGTGCCAATCATATACCAGGAATATAGTGCCAATCAGATGCCCAGTAATATAGTGCCAGTCAGATACCCAGTAATATAGTGCCAATCAGATGCCAAGTAATATAGTGCCAATCAGATACCCAGTAATATAGTGCCAGATACCCAGTAATATAGTGCCAGATACCCAGTAATATAGTGCCAATCAGATGCCAAGTAATATAGTGCCAATCAGATACCCAGTAATATAGTGCCAGTCAGATGCCAAGTAATATAGTGCCAATCAGATACCCAGTAATATAGTGCCAGATACCCAGTAATATAGTGCCAATCAGATGCCCAGTAATATAGTGCCAATCAGATGCCCAGTAATATTGTGCCAATCAGATACCCAGTAATATAGTGCCAATCAGATGCCCAGTAATATAGTGCCAATCAGATGCCCAGTAATATTGTGCCAATCAGATACCCAGTAATATAGTGCCAATCAGATACCCAGTAATATAGTGCCAATCAGATGCCCAGTAATATAGTGCCAATCAGATGCCCAGTAATATTGTGCCAATCAGATACCCAGTAATATAGTGCCAGTCAGATACCCAGTAATATAGTGCCAATCAGATGCCAAGTAATATAGTGCCAATCAGATACCCAGTAATATAGTGCCAGTCAGATGCCAAGTAATATAGTGCCAATCAGATACCCAGTAATATAGTGCCAGATACCCAGTAATATAGTGCCAATCAGATGCCCAGTAATATAGTGCCAATCAGATGCCCAGTAATATTGTGCCAATCAGATACCCAGTAATATAGTGCCAATCAGATGCCCAGTAATATAGTGCCAATCAGATGCCCAGTAATATTGTGCCAATCAGATACCCAGTAATATAGTGCCAATCAGATGCCCAGTAATATTGTGCCAATCAGATGCCCAGTAATATTGTGCCAATCAGATACCCAGTAATATAGTGCCAGTCAGATACCCAGTAATATTGTGCCAATCAGATGCCCAGTAATATTGTGCCAATCAGATACCCAGTAATATAGTGCCAATCAGATGCCCAGTAATATAGTGCCAATCAGATACCCAGTAATATTGTGCCAATCATATACCAGGAATATAGTGCCAATCAGATGCCCAGTAATATAGTGCCAGTCAGATACCAGGAATATTGTGCCAATCAGATACCCAGTAATATAGTGCCAATCATATACCAGGAATATAGTGCCATTCAGATGCCCAGTAATATAGTGCCATTCAGATGCCCAGTAATATAGTGCCAGTCAGATACCAGGAATATTGTGCCAATCAGATACCCAGTAATATAGTGCCAATCATATACCAGGAATATAGTGCCATTCAGATGCCCAGTAATATAGTGCCATTCAGATGCCCAGTAATATTGTGCCAATCAGATACCCAGTAATATAGTGCCAGTCAGATACCCAGTAATATTGTGCCAATCAGATGCCCAGTAATATTGTGCCAATCAGATACCCAGTAATATAGTGCCAATCAGATGCCCAGTAATATAGTGCCAATCAGATACCCAGTAATATTGTGCCAATCATATACCAGGAATATAGTGCCAATCAGATGCCCAGTAATATAGTGCCAATCAGATGCCAAGTAATATAGTGCCAATCAGATACCCAGTAATATTGTGCCAATCAGATGCCCAGTAATATAGTGCCAATCAGATACCAGGAATATTGTGCCAATCAGATACCCAGTAATATAGTGCCAATCATATACCAGGAATATAGTGCCATTCAGATGCCCAGTAATATAGTGCCATTCAGATGCCCAGTAATATAGTGCCAGTCAGATACCAGGAATATTGTGCCAATCAGATACCCAGTAATATAGTGCCAATCATATACCAGGAATATAGTGCCATTCAGATGCCCAGTAATATAGTGCCAGTCAGATGCCCAGTAATATTGTGCCAATCAGATACCCAGTAATATTGTGCCAATCAGATGCCCAGTAATATTGTGCCAATCAGATACCCAGTAATATAGTGCCAGTCAGATACCCAGTAATATTGTGCCAATCAGATGCCCAGTAATATTGTGCCAATCAGATACCCAGTAATATAGTGCCAATCAGATACCCAGTAATATAGTGCCAATCAGATACCCAGTAATATAGTGCCATTCAGATACCCAGTAATATTGTGCCAATCATATACCAGGAATATAGTGCCAATCAGATGCCCAGTAATATAGTGCCAATCAGATGCCCAGTAATATAGTGCCAATCAGATACCCAGTAATATAGTGCCAATCAGATGCCCAGTAATATAGTGCCAATCATATACCAGGAATATTGTGCCAATCAGATACCCAGTAATATAGTGCCAATCAGATGCCCAGTAATATAGTGCCAGTCAGATACCAGGAATATTGTGCCAGCCAGCCCCCCCCCCCCCCCCTACTTACATGAAGCGGCTCCGTGTCCCCCGCCGGATGTCTCCTCCGTGCAGTCTTCCCTCTTGCACGGAGGAGGGAAACAGAAACCGAAACCGGATGTGACGCGACGTCACATCCGGCGTCAGTTTTTTTTTTTTTTTTTTCCGGCCGTCGCATCCATCGGATGCGGCTTGCCGGAAAAAAGCGTTCACAAGCGCAATGCGCTGTGAACGCGGTAGCAGGGGCTGGGGGCCCACGGGACAGCTGCCTTGGGGCCCCCCAGGAGTAAATGGGCCCAGGGCAGCTGCCCCGTTTGCCCCGCGTTAAAGACGGCCCTGCACGGATTAGGGTGTGCCCAGGCACACCCGGCACACCCCGTGCGCACGCCTATGCACCCTGCCCAGTCCCCCACCTATCACCCCGGAAATGTGTTATACATGTGTCTGTGGCTTGATATGCAAATGAACTGCTTTCAGAAACACTGTTCAGGCAGACAGAGTCCCACTCAATCCAACTCCCCCAGGTGATTGTCTGTGTTCAGGGAGGGTAGTTGGATTACAGGGTTTACATGGCCCTGGAGTGTAAAATGTAATTTCTGAACTGGTTGCCGCAGACAGACGGATGTGGAAGGTTAAATCTGCAAGAATTCCAGCATCTCTGGAAGAAGATCAAACAGTGGCAGGTAAACAAAGCTCTTACTCCACGTGTCGTGAGATTTAAAGGGGGCAGACACAGCTCGTTTATTTTCTATTTGTTTCACGCGTGTTTTAATCTACGTGAAATGCAATTTATTTATTTTTTTAACTTTAAGAACAAATCATAGTTTGCGGTTTTACATGCTCCCCTCGGATAAGTGAGGTCATTAACCATTATTGTAGGACTTTGATTCTCTCTGTGAAGCTCAGCTGTTTCAAGTGCTTGGAGGCGTGGTTTCTGTGTGCCGTTATGTAACACGTAGGAGGGGCTTGGCTATAGCGTTGGCAGAGGAAGCCCTGTCAGTGATGTCACTGAATTCCAAGGCCGCAATGAAATTGTATTTCCCGTTTTAATAGTGATGTAATCAGCAGACACGTCCCACGGCGACTGGACCACGTGTAGAACTTTGCGCCAGATTTGTACATTAATTAATTGCATCTTTATGCTAATTTAACACATAATAAAATGTCCTTGTTTTTTACTTTAAGAAACCCACTGACCTATAGATTAACCTTCCAATCAGTGTAATGAAACGGTATCATTTATTTCCCCTAGAAAATCTTTATCCGCTACGATGCTGACCAGTCCGGAACAATTAATAGTTATGAGATGAGGAATGCAGTGAATGAAGCAGGTAATGGTTATATTGTCTGCTCTGTATAAAGATGGCTCTATCCTTCTCTCTCTCGACCTCTCCTAATGGACACAAATAGGTAGAAATGTCACGGTATCATTTTGCCACTTTCTCACAACGGTATTAAAAACCAAAGATTTAGGTCAAAACCTGAAATTTTTTTTTTTTTTTAAAGCTTTGTTTTGTTGGAAAAAAGTTAAGAAACGAGATAAAGTACAGAACACCCTTTAAAAAAAAACAAAAAACATTTTTTTTCTTATTAGATATTAATAATATCTCCTTCCGCGCAGGGTTCCATCTTAACAACCAACTCTATGACATCATCACGATGCGTTATGCGAACAAGCACATGAATATTGACTTTGACAGCTTCATCTGCTGCTTTGTGCGCTTGGAAGGGATGTTTAGTAAGTTATTTGGATGTTTTGGTTTATGAAAAAAGTTGGGAGTTTCTTAAGATGGACATGAGGCCTTTTTTTTTTTTGGGAAAAAGCACTGGAGCACGTTGGGGGGGGGGCTTCAAGGCAGTCTACTCGTGGGTCTCCGTTGAGTGTAGTACTAGTATTGTCACCATGGATAGTTTTACCGGACGCACATCCAGAAGGAAATCAATTAATCAAGAAAGAGATTGCACAGAACCACTTTGATTTACTATCTGATCATATGACCACTGTATTTGTGGTGTATCTTGGTTTTGTGCTGCCCTAGGCAGACAAAATTCGGGTATCCCCCCACCCACGTTGCACACCTACAACATGCCCCATCACCCACATTGCATACACATTAAATGCTTAATCACCCCCATTACATGACCCCATCACCCTGATTAATTGTAAGGAGCTAAAGCTTGCTGAACGGTGAGGGAGGGAGTGAAAATGTTTGAAGCACCAGAAGTGTGGTTTAACACCCCCTGGCAAAGTGCCGCCCTAGGCGAGTGCCTTGTGGAAGATACATTACTGATCTGCATACTCCGGGGAGCGGTGTGCTAACTGACTGTTCGTGAGTGCGATTCTGTCTGTTTCCTAGACCCTGAGGCCAGGGTGTCCAAGTTTTATGTGAAGTGGGCTTCGCGATCAGAAACGTATATGTGTGTAGGGGGCCTCATCATTTCTCTTATTCGCAGTAATGCTTTAATCAAAGCTAGACCATGTTCCCAAAAAGGCAGCGGAGATGCAGCTTCTTCTACTCGTTAAATATTCCTGTAACCCAGAGGGAGCCTAGTCTCTGTATCCCGTGTCTATCTGGGATGCCGGGGGGTCTTCCTGGCACTCCATTATCAGCACGGAGAGGATGAGATGATTTGAGGGGTCCCAGGGTTCAAGCAAAGAACATAATTGTAGCTCGGGACAAAAATGGCTGAAATCACCATCAATTCACATTGTCCCGGTGATGAATGCGTTTGTGTTTTACAGGGGCGTTTGATGCATTTGACAAGGATGGAGATGGATTGATTAAGCTCAACAAGTTGGAGGTGCGTAATATTTTCCAATATATTTTAAGCTGCTATGTGAAGATTTAAGTGAGATATTTCAGTTATCCAATCAAACAACACATCAGGCAATCACTTTTTGCTCATTATTTTGGTGGTGGTCACTTAGCGCACCAACCATTCCAATTTTTTGGTTCATTTACTATGTGAATATTGCAGATTGCTGTAGGCAACATGCAAGCCATCTATACACACACACAGCACCTTCTACTACACTGCATGGCACCTACATCACATCCCACACAGCACCAGATGACACCCACTGTACTTTCCACTGCACTAGATGGGACCTTCTGCCCCACATTATCCCCCACTGCACACCCTGCTGCGGCATGAGATGGCACCCACTACACCTGCCATGGGACCTCCCACAGCACCAGATTGCAACCTAAGCACAAGATGGCACCCATAACACCTTCCACAGATTGCCGGCTACAGCACAAGATGACACCCAGAGCATCTCCCCCAGCACCAAAGATTTCCAGCAATCAGTACCTCCCACATGCTTCCTTAGCAGATGGTACAACACAGCCACAGGATGCACCCTCTACCCCAGCTTCTACCAAATCAGTACCTCCCCCACAGCACTAGACTACCCCCACAGTACCAAAAATTGTTCATACTGTAGGAGATTGTCCACCACAGCACCATACTGCTCCCACATGCCTACACACGATTATATATATATATATATATGTAGAAAATGCTGTGTATATTACCCCTAACACATCTTTACCCATGTTTTCCTTTAGTGGCTTCAACTTACCATGTATGCCTAAACCGCCACGCGTTTTACGCATTATACAGCGCCCGCTCCAGAACCTGCACAGGACTGACTCAGGATCTCTGTTGGCCAGAACTTGCCACATTTACCTCAAGCTCCCCCCCCCCCCCCCCCCAAATAACGGCTTTCCACAAGTGCAAATTCGAAGCCCCTTCAGACGGCTCTCTGTAGGAGGTGAAATGACAGCGGGAAGCATACATCAGATCCCTTTCTCACGATCGGACAGAATCATGTGTCAACCGTGGAATCCAGTTCACCTTGGATCACCGTCGTGATCCTCAGCTTGCGATACACGTGTCAAGGTTTAGGTGACCTCTATGTTCTTCATCGAATCTCGTATACCTCGGCTTTTAGAGATACTGTAGCAATTACTTCCCAGTAGTGAAACACATAGCCCGACGTGAGAAGGAGAGGCTCCTCCTCCCAAATATTGCTGCATGTTACATATATTTTTATTAATGTGAAATCTTAAAGGGAGATTACACCTAACTAAAGTTTGAATTGCCTTTAAAAAAACAAAAAAAAATTGTTGTCTGGCATCAATCTTTCTGATATATAGGGATATACCAGCTAGAAAATATACCAAACACTACAAGAGCGGCCATCGAGCAGCAATGAGCCATTAGTTTTTGTCATACGGATATTTGTTAATCCGAGATTAAAATGACTTGGCTATAGTTCCATGCTACATAAATACACGTCTTTTCCTATCACGACAGTATTACTCAACTACCTCAGCAGCAGCTAGAAAAGCAAGATGGCGGCTCTCCACTCTATACCATGAGAGCGAAACTTCCCTTATCAAAGTGGTCATAGGTAGGAGATGCCACGTCACTCTTAAAGGCGTTTATGCATTTGGACGAGTTGGGGTACGACTTCCCTTTGAGGCAGTAGTGTGTTGTTTGGACTCTAGTAATAGAAGTGGTGTGAGATTTGACATTTGGATGCTCAAATTTTGTATGTGCCAGTGGCACACTATTATAGTAATAAATCGAAAGCACTCCAGAAATGGTTTCTTTGTCATTTATTTTTTAAATGCTATAAATTTTACATTTGTATTTAGACAGATTATGTGTTTAGACAGATTAAGGAGAGAGGAAAATTACAGATAAAACACAAACACCGCAGAGGTGTAAAATGAGCCTTGGTCACTACGGAGTTAAAGTTAAAAAAGGTCCATTTTACATAAGCTTATTTGTAGGATAAAATCTTGAACCACTCTGTTTTCGTATAGGAATATTCTTATCTGCCTCTTTTAGTACCATCCATTGCGAATCTGCACCATTCAGATAGGGTATTCAAGAATTAAGGGGTGTAGAAGAATATAAAGCACAGGGCTGGGGCCTAAACACTACAATAGCCAAGTCGCTTGAGTAGATATAAAATATATTGGCTCCTCCTAGGGAATTCTGCATAAATAACATTTCTAAGGCAAAGTACTAACGAGGTCTAATCAGAAGGGACGATCCATTGGTTTTCAATGTGATTGTACCACATTTACAACTTGAATCCCAGAAGTCAGTTCTAAAATCAACCATCAATCAGTTCTGGGGGTCGATTTGTACAAGTGGAGCAATCAGCAGGGACATGTCGGCCAAGGGTAACTTATTCAGGCTGTCTCATCAATACAACGTTAAGCCACAACCTAATCTTCAGTTTTAAACATGTTCTGTACAATAGCCATACTTAAACCGATTGGTCAAATACAACCGATATACTGCACAGGACAAATCTGTATCTAATACACTACGCGGTAACAGAGATGAAAGACGAGACCTCCGTTACTGCCGACTCTTCTCGGTCCCGTAATATCTGCATACAGAACGCCAGTGGATTACACGTATTCATATTTACGTTACAGAAATGTTTTAATTGAAAGATGCCATTAATCGTTGGCATTTTAAAAAGAAAAAGAATATAAAAAGCACCGTATTGAGCTCTCTTACCTTGTACAACTATCAGGGGGCGGACATGTTGGGTCATCTGACCCAAAATTCTACTCAACATGTCCGCCCCCTGATAGAGCAACTTCTTTTATTGCTGGCTGCTGCCCTTTAAAGGTTATCTGCAAACAGCAGTGACATTATATAACAGAACCTTGAAGTGGCCTAGTCACTAAAAGTGAACCGACAAGGGAACTGCACAAATCAGGCAAGAGTTGGAACAATTCTCCCACTGATAAATAAAGCCCTATGTAAAAAGAAAATTAATTTACAATAGCAAGGGACCCACTATATAGGTTACAGTTTAATACTTAAATAAGGGCCACGTATAAGAGCAGCCGGTAAAAGATGAAGAATAATAATACGTTTTTATATAATACTTGAAGAAAAAGAAAAAAACACCAGACATTTTTGTGCAGATAAAATGAATAGCTTTTATTTTGCTTTGATATATATATATTTGTTTTAGCTTCCTTGAAATGTTTCCACATAGATTTTTAATGTTCACAGTTACACTGCAAGGATTATTTAATATTGTGTATTAAGATGTGACACAAAATACAACATAGACCAAATCTTACAACATCTGCGTACAAACATTGTGCTAAAAACAATATTCAGAGTTTCCAAAATGTGTAACATGATAATCGATTATGAAAAATATATTAAATCGTTTTCTCCCTTCAATGGTTCTTCTGTTGACAGTGTAAAATTCTTGCCATCTGGCACTCAGTTCATAATACTATGTATAGAGAATTTATATATATATATATATATATACATATATATATATAAATAAATGGTCTATAGGTTGTGGTCATTTGCACATTTAAGCAGAAAGGAAAGAAAATAAATAATGACCACAATTTATAGAGCAAGTTTTATTTTCTACATTCCCAGTTTAAGCAATATTAAATTCAATGCCCAGGAGTGGTGGCCAACTATATATAGCCTTATGGCCCAAGAGTCAATTGAGATAATAGGGAATTATAGGAGTTGTAGTTCAGTAACAGTTGGAGTCTACATTTGGACACCTGAAGGCCTACAGCAATGATGACTCTTCTGGGCAGTGCAGACGTTTTGGAATCTGCATATGCTCATGATGCTCGGTGTTTGTAGTTCCCAAAAATTTGCAGTGCCAAGGTAAGCCATCGCTGGCCTATAATTGAGCATTTACCCCAGTTATAAATTCACTTCACTCTCACTTTGAGTTATATAGGAAGGAGAAGTAGGGTAAGAACAAAACAACCAATAAATACGTATATATATCAAGATAAAGAATGGAGCACAAACAGAAGCGAATAGGTACCGCATGTTCAAACTTAAATGGCTACTGTGCCCTAAATACCCCCCCCCCCCTCCAACATCCACAAGTACAAGGGGTTATTACTTTACATCCGAAAAAACGGTCTGATCTTCTGGCCAGCATCCTGGCACACATATTGTGAATCAAACCAAAGGGACTAAAATGATATTGTGTGGGACTCAGAAATGACATTGTTGTATGATCTTGGCCGAATGGTCAACAAATAAATCTTGTGCTAGCATTCTTATAGTAAGGGTAAACTCAAACCCTTTCTTTTCACTTAAAGATGAATTTATCTTTTTTCTTTGATGCAAGATTCCCGAGATATTAAAGCTTTATTGATGCACGCAAATTCTACTTGCAAGGCTTCATTTGACAGCTTTGTGGACCGAATCTGTCCCTGTGACCTCTCTTTGTGTCAGTCTGCACTGATTAATGCAAAACTAGAATGGAGATTTTACATACAACGGATCCGTGGAGTGTAAGGGGGCAAATTCTGGTTCAAGCCATGCATTGGTTGTGAATTGTACAATATGACTGGCTCCTAGTCGGGAACTAGATTGAACTGAAAGGGTTTGGGGCTCTTAATGGGGTACTGCTCTCTAAACGTCTCTCCTTTTTCAGGACATTATTGGCTCCACAACAAACACACTCAAATTCAACCGTGCTATCAAACGAGATTCCTTAAAATTCAGAGACACTTCAGTCAAAGCGCAGGATCACAAACAAACCGCGGACTGTGATCAATTCCTTTCGTTCTGCCAAAGAAACAAAAGGGGTTAAACATCGTCTCCAGATCTCACGCCAAGTTTTGCAAAATCCAAACTGTACAATGGTGAGAGTCTATCTAGTATGATATAGTCGCTCTCTGTATTCAGTCGCCTGCTAGATATTGTGATTAGTTTGCGCCCCCTTCCCTAACACCTGAACGATATGTGGAGATAGAAGGGAGCGTTAGACCATGTCAGGAATGGGTGCCAGGGAATGAATCACTGTGTAGGATATCTTAGTATAGACGCATGGCCATATGGCAATTCTTTTGGCTGCTGGTTTACTATAGAGTGGCCATATAGATACAAAAGAGTGGGAGGGGAATCACTAAAACAAAGATTTAGTACAATAGTACAGTGATCTGTAGCGAATAGTGGTTAATATTTATATCTACATTTTCCTTAAATTTAAAGAGAAGTAAAATATTTGTGACGGCAAGTATTGCACATTAAATAATAGGCAGAGCCAGGCATGGCTGAACACTGTGCTGTCTGTTACTTGCTCAATATTAAACCCTGGCTCTGCCTATTACTTAATGTACAATACTTGCCGTCACAAATATTTTTCTCAATATTAAACCGTATCCTATAATCACTGAATATGCCGCAACATCAGACACTATAGGATAAGCCAGTAATAGCCAACCTTGGCACTGCACGTTTGGGAACTATACAGCCCTTGATGCTCAGTCTGCCATGTGACTATCATTAGATATGTGGATCCCTGCAGTGCCAAGGTTAACCATCACTGGGATAAAAAGAGAGTCATGTTAAAGCTATTGATATATAGAGCTGACTTACTTATTAGATTTTCTTTTTATCGTTTTTTTGGCTGAGAAGAGATCACAGATATATTGGGTTATAAATCAAGTCTCTGTGGGAGTGGCCTTCAGACTGACACTCTGCCAGACCAATAGAGGGTTAGACCACACCCTTTTTGTGGAATCCATACTCTACCTAACCCATGATACCTTCTAAACGAAGATAATGTAAAAAGTTAATAAAATATCAAAAGGGGCAACATATTTAAACATTCTGACACCCATACCACAATGTATTATACTAAATTGCCCTATCATGCCAAATATATGAAGTTCGTATGGCAATAGGTCTAAAATAAAATATCAGGATGTATTCTGTATTCAACTTATAAAATAACACTGTATTAAATAAATAATAATAATAATAATAATGGTCAAAAATCCTAAACAAATAACCACAAAAACGTTATCCGTGCTTATAGAGCCCTCATGATACCTAATCAGCACACAAAACATAATAAACAAACTCACTATTAATAACCAATCACACACCAAACAATCCAAATTTAGGATTTCTTTTCTTTAAAAAGACGGTGTCAGCTGCAGAGCAACGCTGCCTCAGCTGAGAGGCATAGTACAGAGTGTAAACCCTCTTGTGTCTGTAAAGAAACAAGTTCACTTTAGAGAAGGGGGGCAGGTTTTTGTAACCATTTCTTCTTCTCCCAAAAAAAAAAAAAGTTGAATTGTCCTTTAAAGAGCCAAAAAAAAGTCTCTGCTAATGATGGGAGTTAAAGTTATCCTTAGTAAGTGTACTTGAGAACTGGCACAAACTTTAAAAAAAAAAAATAAAAAACCCCTAAATAGTTATGGTGGTCAGTCCGTGGGCAAACGCTGTGTCCTGTTTTGACCACAGATTCAAAGATCATCAAAATACCAACCGTCTTAAAGAAACATACATACATAAAAAAAAAAAAACAGACTCCAATCTATGCACGCGGACAATCCAAATATTGAAAACACATGCTAGATAAACTATCGCTGTCATGGTAACCCATGTCTGTCGTTCTCGGTCTTTCGAACATGCTGTACCATCAGCTTCTGAGTGATATCCAAAGGCTCCCAAACCTCTTCTGACACGTACTTCACCAAGAGTGATCAGGAGGCAGAATGATACAGAAGCCTATTTGTTTTAGCAACAGACGTCAATAATATGAGATGCCCCTAGTATTTAAATCTATGCGGGCACTTTAACAAGGGTTAAACAAGAGAACATTCAAACTCCTCAAATGAAGTTGGGTATCTCTTTGGGAAACCCACATTGGGTGTGATGTATAAAGACCAATTCTGGGGTAATGTTCTAAAAGTGATGTCATCGGCAAGAACATCCTCATTGCTTTCCAGGCCGCCTGGACCACTTTTACAACCTTGCTCCAGAATTGAGCTTTACCTAACCCCCTCATTGAGTGTCATTTAAAACGATGTAGTGCAGTCTTACAAAAGACCTTTCAATTGGTGACAAGGCAAATTATGGCAAGTCGTGTATAATAAAAATAACAAAAACAAATTATATGAGTGCCCCTTGGAATCAACCCAAAAAAACAAACACAAAAGTATAAGAGTCACACAGGATGTCCATTTTTCACATTGTGATCGCTGGTTTTATTTTTCCAGTGGGGCGTAAGATGTCCTGCTCCCCCAAGAGAGTAGCAAATAACTCCCGAGTACCAGGTTTACCTGTTTAGATGCATATCACAGACATGCACAGAGCAGAGATTGCATGCCATCAGGACCCTGCACGCTTTGCAGTCGTTTTCAAGGAGCTGGGAAGCAGGATATATTTTTTTTTAAAAATGAAGCCCCGTTGTGGCACTATCCAGCCTGGTTTGCCCCAGATTACTACTGTAAAAATAAACATATGTTTAAATGTATTGTAGGAAATCTGGAATCTAAAACTGGACATTGTGACTCGAGAGATTCCTGCATTCTGGCTGCAAAGTGTCTGGCGTTTTTAAACAAGTTTTTATAACACAAAGCTACAGCCATGCCCTTGGCACGTGACTGTTCTCCATTTAAAAAAAAAAAAAAGGGCGGGGGGGGGGGGGGGGGGTTAGCACTAAGAACATTAGATTATTAGATTTTGGCACCGGCACCTCCACTGTTTACTGCTAATTGAGGTCAGCCAAAAAATGTGATACTTTAAATGGGAAGGCAGAAGGTTTGTACAATAAATTGCACGTGCAGCTGTCACTTATATGGGGAGGTATTTAAAAACAAACAAACAGATGTTCCCATGGTTACTGCCATTTTTAGAATGTATCCCCAGAATTACCTTTTCTAATCAACCCCTTACAGTGCCTTAAACACACAGCCTTTTGGTATGATCTGCTAGGTCGTTGTGATAAAAGGCTATCTGTGCTCCTAAATCAATTCAGAATGTATCATCAGTTCCTAATAAGATGTACGGGAGAGGAGAGATTTACAATAACCGCACCTACAAATTTTCAGTTAGAGAAATTGGTATTTTAATGGCATTTTTTGGAAATTAGAAACGATTAAAAAAAAAAAATTAAAAAAATCTCTTACCCGGTATAAAAAGGTTTTTTTGTTTTTTTTTTTAAAAAAAAGGTTTATTTGCAGAGAAAATCCAATGTTTGTAACCAGGAAATAAAAGGTTATTACCTTTTCATACAGTGCCCATGAAGAAAAAAAAAAATTATATATATATATATATACTTTAAAATGTAACAAGTTTAAATTAATGTCACTGGGCAGAGGTGTTAAAATTGTTTAAAAAAAAAAACGTTAACAGAGGACAGTGGATTTTCCGAGCTTAGAAACAACAAAAAAAATGGCCAATCGGCTGTTACTTTGTGCTGTGATTGAGATTGACAAGGTGAGACCCCCCTATAAGATTCACATCTCTCCTCCCCCCCCTTTGGAGAGACAATAATGCTGCGTTGAGAAATCATAAGAGGCTTAGACCTGCGAGAGAAGATCTCCTGATCTTCCTCTGGATTATAGACATCCCAATATGGGAGGTGATATGCTTCATTACGTGTTTATTCGGCTGTGTTCCTCTGCGTGGCGTTCGATGTGCCCCACTGCATCCTGAAAGGGAAACAAAGGGACGCTGGTGTTAGATATGAACGCAGAGCAATAACCTCGGATCAGCTGGAAAAGCTGGAATAAGAGCCGAACTCTACACCAACCATTGCAAGTGCAACGTTTCTAACAGAGGATTTCAACTTCCAAAGCACCACCCACTTCACCAGACAGCTCGGGACAAGATGGCGCCCTAGGCCAGAAGTTAAGAAACAAAGTCGGGGGCCCTCCACCCCTGGTTCTTTTTAAAAACATTATATAATGGGGTTTTGTATATGCGCTCGGGCCTAGCACCCAAGAATAAATGAGACTCCCTACAAGGGTCTGGAGCCTGCTCGGCATGCACCGCTCGAGAATATCTGGGCTGCATTCTGAGTGCCGGCATTGGATAGAAATCGAGTCAGGTGCTTCTCTGCGCCTGTGAAGTGACCGAGAACATCTGCCAAACATCGGTGGAGAATCCATACCTGGCCATTATCGATTGCGCTTTTTTTAAAACTTATACATAACCGCCATATCGTTCGCATTGGAGAAACACTGCATCCCCGGGAATCTATTGCTGACATCAGGGAGTGGGGCATGGCAGAGCTTGACAAATCCCGGGAGCCGGCTTGGTCTGCCTGGCTGCTGAAGGCTACAGAAATTTGTCAAGCCCTGGGGTAGAGTATTTGCCTCCTGTGGGCCCACCGAGCACACACTCCCTACAGAGCAGGTTAATGGGTTTTGCCCACATGTGTCTCAGATGGTCTCACACATTGCCTAGTCTGTTTGGGCTCCCTATTGGTTTAGAGCCCTTACCTGTTTGGAGCCTCTTCGTGCTGTGAAAAAAGCGTCGCAGTTTTTCCATCTGCATTTCAGGGTCTGGAAATTGGGGTTGGTGTGATCAGTAAGCAGATGTTGCTTTAAGTGGTCGGCTACGCCAAAGATCAGTGTACACCCGTGCCACTGGAATAAAGAAAACAACCAATCAATTGGTTTATCTGGCTTCAGGATAGCCTTACGTACATCCCAGGAATTCTTACGTTGATTAAGGAATTACAAAATTAGGACCAAATTAATAGAATTTGAAGTTTAGCTCGATGGACAACTTGTTTTAAATTTGGCCTTACGTCTGCAATTCCCGTTAACTCCCTCCTTCATGAATAAAGGTTATTACATTAGGTCTAAATGATCCGTATGATCAGAATAAATGGACACGTAGCTCTAGCACATAGGACCGAGTGTTATCCTTACCCAGCACCGGTAATTCTGCATGAGGTTGAGGCGTACACCTTGAATGCTGCCATCGTAACACCCGGTGTAGATCTAGAAGAAAAAGACCGCAGGTTTCACAAATCTAACGTACACTGGGCGTTATTATTTTATATATTTATACTAACACAGATAGGTGCAAGCAAATTACACGTACAGTCCACTTTTTAAGGATTATACATTAAAAGGAAGGACAGAACAGCCCCTTTCATGTAAAGATAGCTTGGGTACTATACAGTTACTTTAACAAACAGGACAAAAAAAAAAACATATAATAAAACAATTTAAAGTCCTACCATGCTTTTGTGAATTGCCATGCACATAATCATGTCCGAGTGTCCACCATATACCTGCAAACGGTCGTGAGACTTACAAAACAAAACAAAAAAAAAGATGAATATAACAGTAATATTAAATATTACAAGAAACATTACGGGTACATATATTATATCAATATATTGTAGCTCGACACCTATATGACGGTATCGAGCGATCTATGATCTTTAGTAATCACTGAATTTCACCTGTCAATATGGCTTTTGCTACAGTACAGAATAAAATGATGTATATTATACAGGACTTCGAGGTCCTTAAAACGAGTTGGCCATTAGTGTGGAATCAGCCTCTTTCTGTTTGACTATTTCCAAGTTGCTTGGAAAATGGGTGGGATGGTTTCAGGTGGCTGTGTGTGCTGTGATTTAACACAAGGAAGGAAGGCCTGGGGAGATGGACAGTACATCTATTGCACTTTATTTGCAGTTTTTAGGAGATGGGGGGGAGAGAGAGTAGAGTTAAAAATGAATATGAGATATGACAGATCTGTTTCTTTACTTCAGATGATGCAGCACATATCTGAATTATTATTTTTTTTGGACACAGTAGATGGAATATGTAGCAGTTAAGATTCCCTAAAGCTGGGCAGCGCTGCATGGACACACAAAATATAATACACTAGAACCAAATGATAAAGTTCAGGAAAACTCACCTGCAGCTCATATACGCGGACAAACTTATCCAAGCATGCCGTCACCATGACGTTTCCCAAGATATTAACCACCGTAACCGCGTGATTGTGACCTTTGTAAATACGCACCAGCTCTCCAGTCTGCCCGACAAAAAGGTGCACAAATCAGGTGAGTATATAATGGAATGCACACGGCGCCAATACATGAAAAGGGGGGAGCGGCAGGGAATTGCAAATCTAAAAGGGCAATTAAATATTTTTTCTAACAGAGAAGCAGAAAGTTCAGTCTCCCTAGAAGTACGATAAACTGGCACGTACATTTGATAGTAGATGTCAGCGGCCATGGGATGCCAGGTCTGGTGGGCGACTGCCTCTCTCTGGTACTGCTATTAGCCCTCGCACCCCAGCCTCTTCTAAGAGGGCTCCAGTTTAAGCGACTCATAATGCATTTTCAGTATAAGGTGGTTGGTTTAATCGCACGCCCCATTAGTTAGGACAGTGGTACTTACATGTATATTGTGAGCATGCACAGACTGATCACTTGATCCACTGAACACCAGGTCATTGACAACCTGTGAGAAAGGAAGATGGAGACATAGAATGAGACATGGAATGAGACATGGAATGAGACATGGAATGAGACATGGAATGAGACATGGGATGAGACATGGGATGAGACATGGGATGAGACATGGGATGAGACATGGAATGAGACATGGAATGAGACATGGAATGAGACATGGGATGAGACATGGAATGAGACATGGAATGAGACATGGAATGAGACATGGAATGAGACATGGGATGAGACATGGAATGAGACATGGAATGAGACATGGAATGAGACATGGAATGAGACATGGGATGAGACATGGGATGAGACATGGAATGAGACATGGAATGAGACATGGAATGAGACATGGGATGAGACATGGGATGAGACATGGGATGAGACATGGGATGAGACATGGGATGAGACATGGAATGAGACATGGAATGAGACATGGAATGAGACATGGAATGAGACATGGAATGAGACATGGGATGAGACATGGGATGAGACATGGGATGAGACATGGAATGAGACATGGAATGAGACATGGAATGAGACATGGAATGAGACATGGAATGAGACATGGAATGAGACATGGGATGAGACATGGGATGAGACATGGGATGAGACATGGGATGAGACATGGAATGAGACATGGAATGAGACATGGAATGAGACATGGAATGAGACATGGAATGAGACATGGGATGAGACATGGGATGAGACATGGGATGAGAACAGGAAAATGATTTATTTGCAGAATATATTCTACCAAGAAGGCTCTGATAACATCTTGGATACTATTCTTTTTAGAAATCATTAGAGAAAAGCTCCACTGAGAAGCAAAAAAAAAGTACCTCACCGAGCTTTGTATAGTTCTATCAGGGGGCAGACATCTTTGGTCAAACGACTTATCTGGAACCTATCTGACCTATACAAAGCAAAGATTTTAAACAACATGTCCTCCCCCTGACAGAGCTATACAGAGCAAAGATTCTAAACAACATGTCCTCCCCCTGATAGAGCTATACAGAGCAAAGATTCTAAACAACACGTCCTCCCCCTGATAGAGCTATACAGAGCACAGATTCTAAACAACATGTCCGCCCCTTGATAAACCTATACAGAGCACAGATTCTAAACAACAGGTCCTCCCCCTGATAAACCTATACAGAGCAAAGATTCTAAACATGTCCACCCGCCGATAGAGATATACAGAGCAAAGATTCTAAACAACATGTCCGTCCCCTGATAGAGCTATACAGAGCAAAGATTCTAAACAACATGTCCGCCCCTTGATAGAGCTATACACGGCAAAGATTCTAAACAGCATGTCTACCCCTGATAGAGCTTTACAGAAGAAAGATTCTAAACAACATGTCCGCCCCCTGATAGAGCTATCCAGTGCAGAGAGCTCTCAACAAGGTACTTTATCTGGATTCTTTCATTAAAGCATTTCTATTTAAAATGCCTGCACCCGATACAATGTTTAAATTAAACACCACATTATTTTTTGCAGACAGTTGTCCTTTAAAACAGCAGTAAGTAATGCAAAGGGAAAGGTGGGGATCTCCTCACCTTCATACACAGGACCGTTTTAGTGTGTCCTTCTAGTGTGCGAAGCAGAAGACCATTGCGAGCATCCCGGACACTGATAGTACAATCATAGGAGCCTACGAGCAGCAGTCTGCGGGCTCCTTCCTGGGCCGTCGCCAAGCAGCTCACTGCCCTGGGGCCATGGCACTCGAACACATCAATCTGCTTGTTGTTCTAGAAGAGAAAAAAAAACACGTAAACTTAGATATCACATTATTGGAATCAGTTTTGGAAGTGGAGCCGGCAGCTGGGACATCCCATTGGTTTCCATGGTAACCACACCCCTTTTAGAACTTTGGTCCACCAATGATATTTCTTCATAACCTCCCCTAATGATCATTATTTATCATTTTATTTATTCATCCCTTAGTGCTTCCTCCATTGGCTCCTACATCTAGGCAGCGAACCCATTACACTGCTGTACTAAAACACTCACTGCAAATCATGGGATAGGAATAAATAGCAGACAGGACAGGTCCAGGACCGTAAACCTGATCCATTCCAGCAGCAGACAGCCTGGAAATATCTTTGTCTGATAAAAAAGTGGGACTTACCTTGAGGGAAAAGGTGACGACCGTCCCATTGGCAAGTCCTGCGTATAGGATCCTCCAGCGCACATGCAAGCAAAGGACTCTTTCTCCAAGATCGATCTGCTCTACGAACTCCCGAGTCTATACGCCAGAGGGAAAAATACAGCACAAGCTCTGAGGTGCAGATCCTTCAAGCAAAATAACAGCAACTGTAAGCTATCCTCACAAAATAATGCAATCGGCAAGGTTGGGGGGGCGCAGGATGTAACTATCAATCACTCTCATTTGATGTCATCATGCACTACTGTTATTAGCAAGCCTCCTCATCACTCTGCTCTCCATTAATATGATCAATAACCATGTGTTGTTACTGGGATATTAGGAAAACTCATTGCAGGTCGTGTGATCCTCCCCAGGCCGAGAACATGGCCGTCAGGTCACATTTTATAAAATGAGGGGGCTCGGTCACCTAAAACATTGTTTTTATTGTGAATGCAGAGAATAAAAAAATATATATATACCGTATTTATCGGCGTATAACACGCGCCGGCGTATAACACGCACCTAATTTTAAGAAGGAAATTTCAGGGAAAAAAACTTAAGAACTTAAATTAAGAACTTTGAAGCCCAATATGCCATTTAATATGCAGGATATTGCCCCCAATATGCCATTTAATATGCAGGATATTGCCCCCAATATGCCAGGATATTGCCCCCTAATATGCCATTTTAATATGCAGGATATTGCCCCCAATATGCCATTTAATATGCAGGATATTGCCCCTAATATGCCATTTTAATATGCCAGATATTGCCCCCAATATGCCATTTAATATGCCAGGATATTGCCCCCAATATGCCATTTAATATGCCAGGATATTGCCCCAATATGCCATTTAATATGCCAGGATATTGCCCCCAATATGCCATTTAATATGCAGGATATTGCCCCCAATATGCCATTTAATATGCAGGATATTGCCCCCAATATGCCATTTAATATGCCAGGATATTGCCCCCAATATGCCATTTAATATGCAGGATATTGCCCCCAATATGCCATTTAATATGCAGGATATTGCCCCCAATATTACATTTAATATGCAGGATATTGCCCCCAATATGCCATTTAATATGCAGGATATTGCCCCCAATATGCCATTTAATATGCCAGGATATTGCCCCCAATATGCCATTTAATATGCAGGATATTGCCCCCAATATGCCATTTAATATGCAGGATATTGCCCCCAATATTACATTTAATATGCAGGATATTGCCCCCAATATGCCACTTAATATGCAGGATATTGCCCCTAATATGCCATTTTAATATGCCAGATATTGCCCCCAATATGCCATTTAATATGCAGGATATTGCCCCCAATATGCCACTTAATATGCCAGATATTGCCCCCAATATGCCATTTAATATGCAGGATATTGCCCCCAATATGCCATTAATATGCAGGATATTGCCCCCAATATGCCATTTAATATGCAGGATATTGCCCCCAATATGCCATTTTAATATGCAGGAAATTGCCCCAATATGCCATTTACTATGCAGGATATTGCCCCCAATATGCCAGGATATTGCCCCTTAGTATGCTCGTTATGCCACCCTCCTCCCCCCCCTTCCCCAGACCCCAGTACTTACCTCTTTGCTGCTCTGTCCCCCGGTGCTCTGAAGCTGCGTGGCTGTAAGGGAAGCGTTGTGAGCTCCCCTCCAGCCGCGCGGTCAATAAAGTTTGTTTTAAAAAAAACAGACTTTATTGACCGCGCGGCTGGAGGGAAGCTCACAACGCTTCCCTTACAGCCACGCAGCTTCAGAGCACCGGGGGACAGAGCAGGAACGAGGTAAGTTTTAGATTTATTTTTTTTTTTCGGCGTATAACACGCACACATCATTTCCCCCCTATTTTCAGGGAGAAAAAGTGCGTGTTATACGCCGATAAATACGGTATATATTATATTTACATTGCGTTGATTTTACAAATGTATAAATTAGAAGAAAAAAGTGTTTTAATGCTTCTGTGGTGTCCCCCGTTTATAATATCACCTGCGGCTTGATATTCAAACTAACTGCTTTTAAATAGGACATGGATAATTTGCATACCAGGCCAAAAGGTGACATCATCAACATGAGACACTACAGACACATTGTAAACACATCTTTCTCTCCAACGATGCTCGTGCTTGCAATTCAGCCAACATAATGTCCAGACATTGGTCGCTGTAGAGATTAGAGTGCTACACAACTCTGTTGAAGTTACCTTGACGGAGTAGCATCGGATGGTGTGGTCGCTGGAGCCGGTGAAGAGCATTGCAGATTTCCCATACGTGTGAGTTACAATGAGACAGTTTACTTTTGAGGTGTGTCCGTCAAGGATATCCACGCACTGCCGGGTCTGAAAGACGAGCGGGGACAAGATGCACCACCCAGTTACGTTTCCACGTCGAAGCCAAGTAAAAACAACAGGCAGCATATTTTGGGAAATTGAATAAAGATGTCATTGCGTTATCCTGTTTAAGACTCCCCTGTTTACTTATACATGTATCTGGTTTTGTGGTCTTGGGGTAGGACCATTACGCGATGGAGCCGCAGATGAAAGTTTTTTTTCATTTACACAGTAGCATTTGGATTGGTCTGTCTTTTATTTCTCTAATATCGTTAAACATGTAACAATGCTGGATGATTAAAATAACATTGAGAGATAAAAATTTAAAAAAAAAATCCGGGCCATTCTGCGTTACCTTCAGCTACAACTCACCACGAGATTGTAAACATGGACAGTTTTGTCTGCAGAGCAGGTGTAAAGCAGGCCCCCAAATATCTGAATGGAGTTCACGGAAGCCCGGTGGCCTTGGAAAGTGCCCTCGGTGGGGTCATCATCATCTCCAGGTTCGGAAGATATTTCTGTTGGAGAAAAGCAAGAGAGTTACTAGACAGAGACAGTGCAAGGGGGGGGGGGGGGGGGTGCAAGAGACAGGGGTTTACAACAGTGCTACACAGGCAAACGTTTCGCTGAAACACAAACCTGAAGAATTCTTTGACCGCAGTGATGCTCTTCGATGGTCAACCATGCTGTAAGAAATAGAATGATCAGTAAACTTTAAATCAGACAACTTCTGCCTGTATAAAATGCCTTTTAAATTAAGCTCCTAGGGAACACTATTCAAACTGATGCTATTGTGGACTTCTCACTGATGTTTAGCTGCAAGTGTGATGTAGAACACACCTATGCCCTTCCCTGCCAGATTGACGTGTGCACAAACCAATGATGGAGATAGCTGGTCAAAGGATCGTCTCTCTAGACTGCCGCGGAGCTCTGGCTCTTTCTAATAGCATTGGAAACGGTTGAATACCGTTTGAGTGGTGCACACAACCAGTGGAAGCAATCTCTCAGACCGAGAACACACAATGCTGAAGCAGCCTGCCCTAAACGAATCTGGACTGCCCTGATGGGGGAGACCGGTCTGATATGCTAATGAAAGGTCTCACCTTTCCCCTGAGAAAGAAAAAAAAAATGCGATCAGGGACCATGCCTATAGGGCAGCCTACTTCATTGATGTCCGTTCTCTGTCTGAGCGGTGGGTGCCACACCAATGGAATGTTCCTGCTGCTTAGAGCACTTTTGTTTGGGGGTAACAGCAGATTTGTCACACCGGTAACTTTCGTCGTCACTCACCTGCCCAACGTTTCCTCATAGCTCGTACCAAGTTCACTAGTGGAAGTGACCTCGTCGTGGGTCTCGGAATTGGTTTCTCTTAGTTTTACTGGGTCCGTCTTACACGGGCTGTCGGGTTTTTCCTCTTCGGATTCAGAATCTAAGGCCACCACCTCGAACTGCTGATTTGGAATCTCCACCAGCTCCACGTTGGAATCACTGTCCTCCCCACCTTTGGTTCTCCCGGCTGCTTGGGAAGTAGCTTCAAGCTCCTGCTCCGGAGAGGTGGAGGTGCTCACCGTGGTATCCTTTGAAAATCGTCGAGCCCTTACTTTTCTTATGGGTTTACAGGTGTCCTGTTCCGTGTCGCTGTTCTCAGGGACCCGGGCGGCTCGAAGGGTCTTCTTTTTACGTAATTTCTTTTTCTTTTTCCCCACTTTAGCTTCGGTAACGTGAAGAGTGGATTCCGCTTGTTGATTATCAGGCGGACCTGTTAAGCAATCGTTCGTTGCACCTGGAGATGGGATGGACCAGGTCTCTGGTGCCTGGAAACAACTTTCAAGTAGGACTGGCTGGTGGTCGTAACTGCTGCTAAGGCTTGGTTTAATGTCGGCTGGGGATAAAGATGGAACATCTGAACTTCTCGGCCTAGCAATTGACTGTTCCCCGCTAATAAGTGAAAACGTGTCAGTTAGCTCAGCAAGGGACATGGTGGCGGTTATGACTGGATACACAGAGGTCGTTTTTCCAGATCCATCTATAGAGAGAGAGAAGATAAAGTAAGGATGGTGTGAGAATATAAAATTACATGGAGTTTCCTTCAGCAAACCTACGTCAGGGTCACCTTTTATGGTAACTTGGGGGTGGGGATCTCAACATACCGAAAATCTGCCACGTCCACCGGTTGGCAAGCCTCCTCCCAGTCATATAACTAGAGAGGGCTTCAAACGGACTTTTGTAATGAACTCTGCGAGGCACTAGAAACAATTGGTCATTCAAGTGTTTTTAGTGTGAGGTTTGTTTGTTTTTTTTGTGGCAGGTGGTGAAATTAGCATGATTTCACCCCGAGACCACCATTTATACTGTGAATAAGAAATGGTCCATACACTGTGTAACAATTTGCCTTAACTAAGAGGAAAATTAATGTTTGTGCCGTCACCTGCTTATGACATCATCGGTGATGTCATGAACAAACGAACCGCTTTTGGTGGGAAACATTTTATTTGCAGATCAAGCCGCAAGTTGAAGGCATACGTTTTAAAGTGGACTAAACTGAACTGTTCGTTCTGCGGGTGTCGCAATAAAGGCATACCGCTGGTCTCACGAGAGGGTGATGTGATCATGTCCTCGCCTGCTTTCTCGGGTGTTAATGGTTCTTGCTTAACTTGAAGGGGGTTGTCAGGGACGGTAGGAGGGACAGACACCGCTTGGAATGCCGGCGGGGTGCACACTCTGCCTGGAGTTGGTAAGACGGTGCTGGACGGCGATACGTGGGGAGACGTGTATGGTGGGGTCTCCAGGAGGAAGGAGAAAATATTTCCAGGGGACATAAGGGGAGCAGCCTGCGCCCTGCTGTTTGTTTCCTCTGTGACACTGCCGGCCGGTTCATAATTCTCTGTACAAAATGGATGACACAGAGCACATTAAGAGAAGCCCAGAACACGTGCAAAAAAACAATAATCTGAGAAAATGACGCAAGCTGCCAGGCATGCATTAGATACGGTCAGCAACAACGCGAGTTATGTTTAGTTGGATCAAGTGTAGGTGTTTGAAATAGAAATCCGTGACTGAAAGAATACAAATAAAGTGTATTATTGAGCCCTCTTTGCTCCGTATAGGTTTATCAGGGGGCGGGCATATTGGGTTATGGTAGTCAGAACTTCCTTCATGCAACCCAAGATTCTAAACAAAATGTCCGCCCCCTGATAGAGCTGTACAGAAAAAAAGAGGGCTCAAAAAGGTACATATTTCATTTAAACATTTCTATTTAAAAATGTATGAACTTGACGCAATTTTTCAATTAAACAGAACTTTGTTCTGCCAACAGCGGTCCTTTAAACAAATGCATCGTTTGTGTATATAAAGCAATTACCATGGTATCAAATGTACAATGCAAAAAGCACAAACAACCCAAACAAAGAGCGTAAAAGGGCAAAGATGAAAAAGTCCTAACACAAATATATATATATAAAAATATATATATATATATATAAAAAAAAAGTGGAAACTGTAAAATATGAAAACAAAAATGTAACCACATACAAATAACACTATCCATTACTTGACAGATATCGCAAGCGCGGCCTTTGTTAAACATATCAAGCGCTTTTCAGCAGAATGTGTTTGGCGCACACAAAATGCTGTGACATATAAAAAAGGCGTAGTAATCGTTATAGATGACAAGCGATTGCTTTTTTTTTTTGCTTTTGTACTCAACAATCTAGCGTGTGGAAATATTTATACATAACCAGTGTTCGTTTGGTAGTGACACAAACTAGACATGGGCATCCATCCAAGTGAGTAACGGTTACCTTGCAGTCCCTGTAGGATCTGGATCCTCTGTGTTCTCATAGTGCTCATCTCCATCGTGATCTACATAACAAACATTGCACAGTAAAGCCAGTGAAAACCAAGACGTATCTATTGATGGGGCAGGAGAGGCCTGCGGGACGGTTGATTGAAGGAGGCCCGAATAAAAATGGTGCAGTCCAAACTGCTTGCGGGACTGGGCCGCTGACCTTTCACACTGGTCGCATGGGTGTACAGTTCGGCAGAATATACTCCGAGATGTGTATTTTTTTTTTAGTAAATCAATTATTTTCAACCTTTAGTTAATAATTGGCTGACCACATGACAGAACTGACCTCCAAGAAGTGATCAGTGGCATGTAGCTCCTACCCCCCCAGTCCCACCCACTTTAATGATGGCTCTGCCCCTTTTATAAAGCTGTACCCACATTCAAGGGGCTGTTGCTACCTTTTAATCACTCATCCATGAGGGCAACAGGAAGGTGGCAAATAAAAAAAAAAAACTCAATGATCTCACTCCTGCTACGTCTCATTGGTATTTTAAATCCTTTGATCGTCGGTATTCATTACCTGTTGTTTAAGAACTAAGAGCCGCTGAACTTCCAGGTAAGCCGCTTGTAGGACAGAGCGTGCTTTTTGGAGGTTGGTATCCACGCCCACCAGAGAATTATTCAGTTCTTCCTCTCTTAGGGAAATATTTAAAAGCTGGTCCACTTGAGAACGCTCTTTAAAAACACAAGGAGGAAAAAAGAAAATGCTTCATGAACAACCAAATATAGGAAATCTGCATTTAGATGGGAATAATTACTCCCACCTGCTAATAAAACGAGATTCGATATTTAATTTAGAAAATTCTTTGGGAAAGAAATCTTACCTTTTCGTCCTCGGATTTTTCTTCGTTTGCGGTTTGTTTCCAAGCTCGGAATTTCAGGACAGTATCCATCCTTCCAAAAGGAAAGAAAAAAAAAAAGTGAGTGTGATGCACAGCATTGTTTTTAATAGGTTCTTTTGGGGTCCCCCCCAATAATTCTATTTTCATCCCATGTTCAGTAGCAAGTATCGAAAGGTCTTCTAGCAGTCTCAGGTCTCAACTTCTAAAACTGGAGCAATTTATAGAACTTGACGCCACATTAACCCACCATTTATTTACTCAGCACCAATAAGTAATTCTAAAACATACCCCTGTTGCCCTTCTCTTCTTTCCGGACCCTTGACCATCGTTCTGTTCAGTGCCAGAGCTGTCCGTACCCACGTCTGCAGGCGTGCATACAGAAAAGACAGTGGCGGGAGCGAAACCTGTATCTTCGTTAGCGTTCTGAAACGTGCGTGGACTGTCTGAGGTTGTGCGGATTTGCGCATCTTCCTTCCGACTTGGAGATGTTTCGACTGATGTCAGGTCCGAAAGACCAGTAAGGGCAGGAGAGGTTATGGATACCATATCCATCTCCTGCTTTGGCAGTAGCGTATTGGTGGAGCTGACGTTTGGTCCAGGAGCTGCTGGTGTGGATGGGGTTGTGGGAATGTCTTGTTCCCAACACACGTCAGATCCATGATTGGTAAACATGTCGTACACAGAAGCCTTTTCTATGGCTACGCTGCTCTCGGAGAGGCTTCGCTTTCGTGCCGAAAGGGGACCCCCGCCTTCCCAGTGGAAACTCTCAATACCCAAGTCCGATTCTTCGTCAAAGTCAAGACCTTCTTGTTCATGTTGAACCTGCGCCACCATTTCGATACCAAACCTTGGAGACAAAAGACAAAAATATTAAAAAAAATAGACCTTTGTCATGGACCATATTTCATATATGTTCCAAAATGATGGCAGGATGCCAAGAAAAATAAACTACATTGGAAAAATAAATAAAAAGAACAATTAATAAATATCCAATAAATATTTTAGCCATTGATTTTACATGGAAAATATGAAGATTATTGGAATTATTTAAGGACAGGTTTAAAGCTTATGGCTGAGGACAGCGACAAGCAGTATAAATACACTACTGATTCTGAGTAAGCCAATTTAAATAATATTTTCTTACTACTTTATAAAGAAATACCAACAGAAACAAACAGTATATTTTATCAACGTATTATTTGATGGGACATACGGGGTCGCCTATCCAATTTTCCAAGTGATCTAAATGCTAAAAGCTCAGTTAGTCCTTGAAGTTTTGCTTGAAAGGGATTATTCATTAAATTCTAGAACCATTTTTGCAAAGATCGAGATGAGGTGAAGCCTGCCAAGACGACTGGCAATTGGATTAAACTCGCTCCCGTTCTTTTCAAATGGAAGAAGGAAAAAAATGATGTTCTGGTAAATTGGACTAGCCTTAAAAGTCCTTCCCCCCATGAGAATAAATCTCATGATAAAACCAGGTCCCAGTGGCTCCCCTAACACATCGGATACTTGCCCTGCCCTCCCCTATGCATGTAAAGCTATTTTTTCTCCTATTTAGAATGTTCTTGTAATTCTGCTAACACGAGGGGGGTTATATTTAAAGGTCATTTTGGGGGCAAAGTAATGTAATCAGCAGGAATATGTCATTGGTTTCCATGGTGACTGGGCCACTTTTAGTACTTTAACCCTCAAATCGAATTTTATACATAACCCCAGTGTATAGATTTTGTATAGTTTTTTTTTTTACGCATTTACCTTATAATTAATGCGGAAGCTGATGAAGGCCCTTAAGATTCATTAGAGAGGTGCGACAGTTTCTCTACGTCACCCATGAAGACATTAGAAGCACAGACAATGTTATGCTCCATAAAATACAAACCTTGGCAACCCTTTGCCCATCTCCTGCTTCTTCTTGGTTACATGTTGGATCACCTGTTCCCAATTTATATTCCTCCGCGATGCGTTCAGGATCTGCCGAAGGGTTGGTTTTAGTCCCGAGTCCTTGTCGATTTCGTTTTTCCGGTGCCCGCTCACATTACGGACACGCCTGGCGCTGTTCAGGTTAGGTTCCGGTGGATGTGCCCCGGTTTTGGCTCGTGAACTAATATGTCGGGTCAAATCTCGTTTCAGAGAGGCAGGAAGCCCGAGCTTGTTTAATTCAGGTAAAAGAGGACTGGAAGAATGGCTTGCAGATTTACCGAGTTCCTGGTCGGAGGCATTGTCAAAGCTTTCGGACTCGAGATAATCTTGACCTTGCTTAGCTATTCCACTGCCTTCGTCTACAGACTCTGTATCATTTTGTGTTGTGAAGCTTTGTCTCGTAGAGTCCACTGGAAACACGTCAGTATTGGTGGAAATTTGTTCTAGGGAGGTGTTCGCGCCTGCCGGGTGATCTGCAAAGAGCTCATAATTTGCAAGAGAAGGAGAACTACATTTGGAACTAAATAGAATCTCTACATTTCCTTCGCCGTCTGATGTAGAGTCATGGGTCGCTTCTGACAGGTCTATAACTGGGCAGGCTTCCTCTTTGACAATTTTCGAGGCTCTGATCATTATGGTGTCTGGACCAACTATTGCATCCTTCATAGAAGGAAGGTAAGGGTTCTGAATGGCCTGGCTATTTTCCAGCATCTCTTTAGCTTTGCGTAGGACGTCTCCAAGAGTTTCGTCTGGTTCTTTTTGGCTGCTCTCCGGAGTTTCTAGGTTAATCTTGCTTGTATTCCGAGAGGCGCTCCGTAACTTGGAAATGTAAGAATTCGACTTCACGGTCTCTAAATTCAGGGCACTCAGGCGGTTCTGCCTCTCCCCAAAAGACAAAGGGAATTGCAGTTTGACACCTTTTAGCAAGTTGCGTTGATCTCTTTTAAAAGACGAAGATTTCATATCCGGTATGTTGCGTAGTGGTGGTTTTAGGGATGGTATTCTGGGGCCCTTGACCTCACCTTGGTCAACTTTCTTTCCATTAGACTGGCCACAAGTCTCAGGTGTAACCGTATTTTCCTTCATGGTACGCTTTGCTAAGTTTTCTGATTGGTCGGGTAACTTTTCGTCGTTTCTCGACTCGGATACGTCGGTTTCCAGTGTCTGTGGAAGCTCAATAACCTTTTGGGATGGGTACGGGCTCCACCGATGCGGTCGGTCTTTTGAAGAAATATTGCTTTTCCCCGAGCCTGGTAGAGTTTTTGTTGCGGAAGAGTCGCCGGGCTTTTCCAGTGTTTTCAGCTCGAAAAGACTATCGTCAGGAAGTTTATCGCTGGTGAAATCCTCTGAATTCAACGCTGATTTATTGCTGCTCTTTGTATCCTCTCTTTTCCAGGAAAATCTTTCTTTGTTGAATTTGTTACCGTTACAATTAGTCTTATTCCACCCTGGCTCTTTTTCCTGAGTTGAATCGCAGTGTCTGATGGACCGGTTTCTTACTTGTGGGAAGGAATCTGTGCCGTTACCATTCCACCGGTTACCACTGTATCGGTCAGGCTGCCAGTTTCTTGGGTGTAGGATGTTAAAATTACCATTTCCCTCCTGGTGCCAGTGGAAGTTTCTGCCTGTGCCTCTATGATGCCAACTGGTTGGGCCTGCTGCATTTGAGTGCCAGGAGCCACCGGCTTTCCCGTGGATCTGATGACGATTGGATGGTCCATTTAAATGCCAGCCAGCTCTGCCTCTAGAACCATTAAGATGCCTATTGTGATTTGTCCCAGGGAGGGAAAATTTACCCTGCCTAGGGTTACTGAAGCATTCGTTTTGCCATTGCCAGCTCCTCTGTGAAGGCTCATTATGCCACTCTTGTGGGCCAACCTCTTGGAACAAAAAACGTTCGTCTTTTCTTCTCTTGTATCGGTCGGTTCCCTGGTCTTTGGACGAGATGCCGTCATCATCTTGCCTAAAACACAAATGTACATTTCAGTGCTAAGGGAGTCATATTTTGATTTAATAATACTCAGCAAAATTACTGGACATGTATTTGTCCAAAAATTAGACCTTGAATAAAATTCCACAACAGTGGAAGACTTGACCATTGAACCATTGTGGGAAAAGGTCAGTGGTCATTATATATAAAGAATTTTACCAGGAAAAATACATTGCAATTTATCTTGTGTTTAAGTCCAGAATGATTCTACACACATTGCAACATTTAAAAAAGCAATGTATTATATATTTATACAAATTATGGACAGCAGATACATGGGTGCACATATAAAGAACATATACAAGGATACATAAAAAAGGATATACAGGACAAAAGACATCTATATACAGTGAAAATATTACATGTACATATATGTATATAAAATGTTGTAAACTTTTAACAGGTACTTTCTGGTTAGAGAAGTCGTTTTTTTTCCAGGGATTTCAGACTGGTCCACATAAGAGGAGCTCTGTAAGAGAAGGCCCCTTGACTCAATTTGTTTTATTTTTTGGATAGTGAGATGCTGGAGGTGGAACGGAAATGGTAAGGAGTGCAGAGCCGGAGTATGCATGATACAAAAGGAGTTTCACAGCTAACGAGTTACGAACATGTTATTACCATATTACCAAAACGGCAGGAAGTATTTTCTACTGACAAAGTGGTTTTGACTTTTTTTTTTTTCTTTTTATACACAATTTTTTTAATTCTAGTGACAGTCAGCACTGATCTTAGAGGGACTGTCTGGGGTCCAAAATGCATCTTCCAAATATTAATGCATATTAATGTGCTTTCCAAGTTTAAAATGCATGCTGCACATTTTGCATTGCTTAAAATATAAAATACTTAAAGCTAGATGAAATTGCGAAATAACAGCAGTTTGCAGGAAACCAGGTCTACCCACACTAGCTGAGTAAAAGTCAATTTCCTTATTTAATTTTTTTTTTGCTGCAGGAATCAGTGACAATAATTTAATTCCAATGAATGGAATTTCCTCTCTGTCTAGTGATGTCACCAGACAATATGCTGCACTGTTAAGAGATTTTACTGTGTACAAGAGCAAGGTCAATCAGAGTCCACACAATGTATTCTATTCCAGGAGCACATAAAGTGACTAAATGGAACAAAACTTTATATCCACAGAGTAATCACTGGGGGAGGGCTTGAGTCAAATATTAAAAATATGATTTATGCAGAATGCCTGGATCAAATCACACTGGGAAAAAAAGTGTGCGCACTATACAAGCAGTAGTCTACATCTTGCACAAAAGAGAGGTTGGGGACTAGACTGTCCCTTTAAATGCAAACATGACGAAAAAATAATATTCAAATTGTGCATTATAATATACTTTTCACCAGAACTAAACACTAAAGAAATGAGCCAACTACAAAAAGTTAGACAATTGATTTTTTTAAAATGCTTGCTTCCTTAATCAGGTACCATCAGGGGATAAACTGGCATGGCACTATCAGACAAACATGCCCCCTTCCCTTATGCTAGGGGCACTACATGTTTCACTTGTGCTATTCTAGATGCACAAATTGAAAAATTAAAGTTTTGTTTTCCTTTAAGTATAAAGATTTTGTAGAATGACCTTATATAGTATAAAATATAAATAAAGTCATGTCTTAGGAGATGGGAGTAGTACCAAAAACGGCTTGTAGATGGGGCTAGAATGCACGACTGAGGCCATTTTTTCTGTCCTGTTTGACCTTTGTGGAACCAGGGTCAATGCTCTCTAAGCTTGGAAAGTTTATCTCATTCGGGGGGGGGGGGGGGGGGGTGGAGAAGAGCACATGCAACCAACTGCCACCTGGTGGTGAGTGACAAGTGATCTGGCCACTGTGAGGAATAGTTATTTAAATCTAAGGAATGGTAGGCAGTATGGGGGGGGGGTGTGATATCATTAAAGTTTGTGTCATTTAACAAGCAGGCACTAAACTACTAAATCTACTTGTGTCTCTGACTGATTTATAAGTGTTTGGACGTTTGTTTGAGATTCTCAAAGCGGGAAATATAAACTAGCACTGTATTAAAGCTCTGATAGAGAGGGGAATTTACCCCTCTGTACATGGTGTAATGAATGAAGGCCCCAGCACAGTGTAATATAAACTAGCACTGTATTAAAGCTCTGATAGAGAGGGGAATTTACCCCTCTGTACATGGTGTAATGAATGAAGGCCCCAGCACAGTGTGATATAAACTAGCGCTGAATTAAAGCTC
Source organism: Pelodytes ibericus (assembly GCA_036172795.1). Classification (NCBI taxonomy): domain Eukaryota; kingdom Metazoa; phylum Chordata; class Amphibia; order Anura; family Pelodytidae; genus Pelodytes; species Pelodytes ibericus. Next base: position 8,925,008 of record CM069868.1, on the reverse strand, counting down.
TGATAGAGAGGGGAATTTACCCCTCTGTACATGGTGTAATGAATGAATGCCCCAGCACAGTGAAATATAAACTAGCACTGCATTAAAGCTCTGATAGAGAGGGTAATTTACCCCTCTGTACATGGTGTAATGAATGAATGCCCCAGCACAGTGTTATATAAACTAGCACTGCATTAAAGCTCTGATAGAGAGGGAATTTACCCCTTTGCACATGGTGTAATGAATGAATGCCCCAGCACAGTGTAATATAAACTAGCACTGTATTAAAGCTCTGATAGGGAGAGGTATTTACCCCTTTGCACATGGTGTAATGAATGAATGCCCCAGCATAGTGTAATATAAACTAGCACTGCATTAAAGCTCTGAGAGAGAGGGGGAATTTACCCCTTTGCACATGATGTAATGAATGAATGCCCCAGCACAGTGTTATACAAACTAGCTCTGTATTAAAGCTCTGAGAGAGGGGGAATTTACCCCCACATAATGAATGAAGAGAATACAAAAGTTCCACAAATAATCTACACATTATGTTAGCAGAATGTAAAGCAAATGAATAGAAAATGTGTTGTAAATGTGTCTTTTGTGGGGTCTGCTGTTTATGACCTGTGGCTTGATATGCAAATTAACTGCTTTTCAAAGGGGAAATAAGTTATTTTCGTCAAGCCCCCAGGTGATGTCATAAACAGTAGACACGCTTGAAAGGATATTTTCTCTTAGTTTAAGCATTTGCTTTAACTCTGCTAACACAATGTATAGATCGTTTTGTTTACCCCTGTACATTCACAGTACAAAAGCAATGTTTGGTCCCTTTAAGGACCAGCTTAATAGACAAAGAACAATCGTCTTTCAGAGGCGGAGTCTCTGGAATCATAGTTCTGGCCCCTATTCATTTCGCCGTGACTCAATATGGGGGAAAATGTCTGCAGATCTTCTCACAGGGGTCAAACATAAACAAACTAAAAGGAATGCACATAAACAGCTAAAACATATAAGAGAGAGAAATGTCAAACTAGTAAAGGTTTACTGACCGGCTTTGTTCTTTCCTTTCGTTAATTAAATGGATGAGTTCCTTGTCAAAGTATTCCTCCTCCACTTCGTCTTTTTCCTCCACCTTGTCCTGGATATCGACTTTCTCTTTGTGGAGTTGGCTTGAGATGTGCTTAGCGTAAGTAGACAGTCCTACCACCGTTACTCGACACACCCGACACTCATGGCTGCAGTCTCTGGGGAAAGAGGCAGGAGGTGGACACTCAATCCTTCCGACCGGCATGGCTGACATACATGGGCTAGGCTGTGTTTCCTCTGGGGGCGGCAATCTCCTTGAGCAATCGGCAGGTAACAGACAAACCTTTTGGCACAGAGAAAGCTTGTTCAGTTGTTACCTTTTCGCCTGGCGTTGGTATCAAAACGCTTCTCAGCGGCGAGAAGATGCCCGTTTCTTGCGAATTTGGAAATTAAGAGGGTAGATTTTTCTCCAACAATTAAGAGGCAAAAAAGCTTATTTAAAAAACATAAATAGATAAAAATAAGGGTATCTTCTTTAATTGTTGTAGCGAAAAATCTTGCCCGCAGAGGATACACAGCATACAGGGAGGAGGCAGGGCA